>JAHLJT010009355.1:29766465-29820450 GCA_031308135.1 Acheta domesticus | reverse complement strand
TGTCAACCGATGTCTGGAGGAAAATTCTAGCGACCGGCTGCTCTGATTGGAAGTTTTCCGTAGTTTCTTCCGATCAACATCAAACGAATGCCGAGAATACCCTAACAAACGGCCTCGCGCGATATTTCCTTCCTCTTCCTTGTCCTATCTTTCAACACACACACACCACCACACAGCACACACCACACTAAGCTTGCACAACACTACCATAATCTGGAGCCATGGGAGATTGGAACTTGTCCCGGCTGTGGGCCGTGCACTGCTGGTGGTAGACTCCCTTGTAAGAAAGAACGGCAAGCCGAAACGTAAATCGGTCGGTGATTTAGAGCTTGTCCCGCTGGGGTGGTGCCCCGCTGGTGGCAGATACCTGTTGGGAAGCCCCGCTAGTGGACGGAAGGTCGGCGCCGGATCTCGCCATCGGCATAGCGGGCAACATCTCTTCCACCTCACGATGAAATACATGCATTGCACTTACGGGACTAATGACCAAAGCAGTTGACGCGCCCGAAAACACTAACAATCAATCAAAAATTACTCCAAATGCTTTCCTTAAATTAATTGTAAGAATAAAGTAAAATACACTCAAGGTGGCATAGCTCTTATTTCATTGCTGACGTGATTGGGGAAAATTGCAAAAGTTCGAATTTTTTTTTCGGCGTCTTCCTACAACTACAAAATTGAAGATAGAGATTTTCCCTTAAAATTATATTTGTTCTTCATACTTAGTTCTTTCAATAAGGTCATGCACATTTTTTTGAAATTTTTAGTATTTTCGCGCAATATTGAGTGCAATTTGTGCAATTTTTAAAAATTACAAGAACAAGATTTTCTCAAAATCGACTTCAACTTTTTTCCTTAAACTTTTGGAAAGGATAGTACCTAATGTACTCTGAGATGACATAAACGCCATATTGCTCTATTCCCTTGTTTTTTCAAAAATTACAAAAATGTAATTCTTTGACTAGCCTTTCATTTAGTAAATATTTTCTTTAACGGCGATTTGTTCATATTAGGGAACTTTTGCCCCTCGAACGTTAAGTACTATCGATCTTTTGCGCATGCGCAGATGCACCAAAGTGATGCGAAAGGTGCACTGCGAATGAGCAGAAGATCGATAGTACGTAACGTTCGAGGGTGCAAAAACTCCCTACTATTACATTTACGAGTACATGTGCTTTACATTATGTCTTAAAAGTTCCTCGACAACTCAGATGTTTTCTGTTGAAAATGAACTGAAACTTCCGAATTTGCACAAATGTTCAAACGGGCCATTTTCTCAATTGCGTCTTCAACTTTCGTACGAATGCTATTTGCATTCTTTAAGTTAACATAAAGTTAATTTGGCTGTACTTTTTTGATTTTCAAAAAATTAATAAATGTATTTTTAAGTGTCTCTCACGCCATTATAATTCACATTTCCAGAAATTTTATACATTATTACATTGTGAGTAGAAGTGCTTTAAATGTCACCAAATGAAGTTGTTTGAAAACTCGAAAGATTCTTGTGAAAATTCCGAAGCTTCCATTTTCGCATTTACAGTAACGCTTAAAACGCATTTTTCTTAGAGCGGCTCCAAATTTATTCAATGCAATTCCTATATAGGACGAATTTTACTCTTCTTTAATATCCTAAAAGTAATATTTCGTATCGACCATTAAGAAGCTGAAAAATGAGAAAAGTTCAAAAAATGTATTTTGGGGCGGCGATAGATGTCAGCAAGATGTCAGAAGATGGGAAAGAGTGGTAAAATTGGCCCACACCAAAGATATTATATACTATGAGAAAGTATGTGCAATTTGTCCTAAGTACGAAAACGTGTTAAAAAATTCGATCGGCTGTTTTAACTTAGAAGAGGGGATTAACCAGTGAATTCTATCAAGGTGACAAACGCCGTTTTGAAATGATGAATCGAGTCGTAGGATAAAAGAGCTCTTGCTTATCTCCGCTTGTTTTTTTTCCGGTAGTGAAATGGTAATGGAAGATCTTAGAAGTAAAATATATCTAAAATACGATGTGAGGAGATGGAATATGGGTGATATTTACGCAATTAGTTCGATTTTTACTTTTTGAAATCAGCACCAAAGCGGGGATCGGTGTTTTCAGTGATACCTCAGACATTCTTATCATGGTATTCGAAGGAAGATGGAATATGTGAATAAGTAATAGTTTTATACTACTATTAAAGATGATACGAGACCGTTTACCCCTATTACAGCATCACTAGTTTCATATGTGGGGAAAAAATATCTTGAGATGCGAAGTGACGGAAGCATCAACGAAGTGACGGGGTGTCTGGCTTGCTGCCCCCGAAAGTTCAGCCTTCTTGCCCGTCGCCGCGCCGCGGCGGCCGCCGCCCGGCTCGCCTGTGCCGGCTTGACCGCGCCGCCGGCCAACAATGAATGCCGGGATGTCCCGGCGGCGTGGAAGGGGAATGGGGAGTGGGGGTGAGGTGTTTTTTCGAAATTTGACTTACCGTCGCTCCTATTTATACGATTTGCATGTTTGACACGGCGTTGGATTCTGGAAGCGTGTCGCCATCGCGCTATAAGCCCACATTTTTGAAATTGTTCCCGGAAGTACGAGAAAAATTTTAAAAATCGAGTTTCTGGCTAGTTTTTTTGGAAAAAGGGCTTCGTAGCGTAAATTCTATTATAAACAGGAGTCAAATGCCGTTTACAGATCGAAAATCGGACCATTTGTTCAGACGTTATCGGTAAAGTAAATTCCTGCTGATGGTGCTGCGATCTATTGAATTTTCCTACAAGTTTTTTCGGTACATTTAGCCTTAAACAGAATTGTGGTACTTCAAACTCTAAGTATGATTTATCTCTCTTGTTAATTATTATGTTGTAAACGGTTCTTTAGGAAGCTTTGTGCTAATCTTTATTTCCACAATCCACAATAAATTATTTAGCACAAATGCCCCCCCCCACGACACATTCCGAAAATAATACGTTTGAAAGTTCTTTTTCATTAAGTAAATAGTATGATTTTATTTGATATTATATAAAAGTAAAGTTAGACAAAACTGAAAAAAAACCCCTAAAGGAATAAGAAGAAAAAAGAATGCAAATAAAAGGAAAGAAAATGAAAAAAATGGAAATGTAAGAAAAGCAAAGAAGAAAAGTAATGTAAGAATGAATTCAGCCCTCTCCCCGTAGAGTTGGTAGCCCCCTTCGTATTTTACCGCGTGAGACACGTGGCCGAATTCTCTATCCGCAAGTACAACATTGGGTCAGAATGAAAGGCGGCGGCGGAGGCGGAGGCAGCGCTCGGGGTGCTAATCCTTCGCGTGAGTCACTGGGGCCGAGCCGCAAGCTGGTAAAACGCCGAAACCAATTGCCTTACGACTATCGCGCATCGACTTCGCACCCAAATGCACGCTCCTCACGCGTCGGATTTCATACCGTAGCCACGTGGCGGTTATCTGGTAGGACTCCGGAGGAAATTCACGAAATAAGAATGAGAGGAAGGACACGAACTTCAAATAGAAGGCTTATAAATTCATAATAAATTAGACCAATAAAAAGAATTGGGATATATTTTATTTCCCTAACCACTGTTATTATTAGTGTAAATTCAGTACATATTTTAAATTCATCCTAAATGTCCATAATACTATTTAAATACAATATTTTGTTCAGGATTTGTCGCCTCATATTACATGGGTGATTCCTTTTATTACTGTTGGAGATACTGAAATGCTCTATTCACTATGTACAATTATGGAACTCAGAGTAGTATTATGTTCTTTATGAGATTCTATTTTAGAGATAACTGTTCGGAACATTACACTTCGCGCCAGCAGAGGCATAACTAGTGGTGCTACAACAGCACTTACTTTCCCGTATTAGAGGAAACAGCTAAGTAGTACTGTAATATTGCACTGTATGCGCTACTAACATCTTCGCTTGGAACTCACTATTTCCATTGCAGTGTTGTCAGAACTATGTGAATTCTACAACTTCACAAAAATAGAATGTAAAAGTTTTGTAACCCTGTATTGGAAAAAGAAGCCTGATACCCTGGAAATATAGAAATGCCTTCCATTGGGCCATGATTAGGGAAGAGCATTTTAAAACCATGCAACAAATTCTCTACTCACTACAAATGGTACAGCATTTGGTGCAAAACTAAATATTTGCCTGCAAATATCAACATAAATTAGACAATTATAACTCCTTTTCATACAGCTCCATTAGGTCACAACAATGACACTAATTCACAGATATTCGCGAGCGCAAAGTGAATTCCATTGTTGCAGACCCTGCATTGTTGCTATTCTGAGAGCTATTAATTTTTTTTACTTATTTCAAATATTTCAAAATAAACAATCTCTAAAATATTAATGTGTAAGTCTATAACAAAGTTCGAATGTAAGAAACGAAGAAAGAAATAATATACAAAATTGCACATTCTAATTTACGACGCATCCAGCTGTCCGAAGCGCAGAAAATTTACAGCGGCCTATTACGTTTGTCACAAAATTAAAGAAAAACTACTCGTATTTTGAAAAAATTAAGCATGACCGTATTTATTTTATTTATTTATTTGTCAGTATTCGGAATTGCCACATACTCTTTCTTGCCAGCTACCATCTATCATCGCCAAAAGTACATTTTTTTGTCATTTTCTTAATTTTTCGGTTTCCTATTGGTAGAACAGAAACATTAATTTTAGAATATTAAAGAACACAAAAACCTAGCCGTAAATGGCAATTTTCTTTTAAAAATTATGTGCCGTTTAAGAGAAAATGGTGTTTTAGCACTACTAAAAATGCGAAATTTGAAGCTCATCTTCACAGAAAATTTTTGAGTTTTCAAAATACTTTATTTGAAGTTATTTGAAGCACTTACACTCACAAATATAATCATCTTTACAAATTGCGGATAATGTGCATATTAAAGATGTGAGAGATCCTTCAAAAAATTTACATTTATATAATTTTTGAAAAAAACAAAAAAAACTCAAAATAAACTTCACTCTATACTAATGAGTGTAATTAGCACTATCCGTTACAAAAGTTTCAAGAAAAAAATTGCAGCCATATACGAGAAAATGACGTTTGAGCATTTCTGAAAATGCCGAAATTTGAGCTACTTTTCACAGAAAACGGTAGTGTTTTCGAGAAAATTTACTTGACATTATTTAAAGCATATATACTCGTAAATATAATAATGTAAAAAATCGCCGATAATTTAAATATTAACGACGTGAGAGACAAGTAAAAAAATTTACATTTTTGTAATTTTTTAAAAAACCAACCGATAGACCAAAATGGCTTTTATGTCATTGATAGAGTACATTTACCACTATCCCTATCAAAAGTTTAAAGAAAAAATTTGGAGCCGTTTTTGAGAAAATTTTGTTTTTGTAATTTTTTAAAATTGCACATATTGCACGCAATATTGCACGAAAACTACCAAAATTGTGAAAAACATTTACATGGCCTTTATTAAAGAACTCAATATGCAGAACAAATTTTATTTGAATAAAAAATCTCTATCTTCAATTTATAGTTGGAGAAAGACGCCGAAAAAAATTCAAATTTTCACAATTTTCGAAAACTCAGAGCTGTACGTGAAAATCGGACCTATGCATGTTAAAAAGTGTATATTCCTCTATTCATACAAGAAATTTAAAGAAAAAATTTGGAGCCGTTTTTGAGAAAATGTTGAAAATTCCCGGGGAGCTTCATATAAAGTACCCCCAAATTTTAAAGAATCATTTTCAAAATCACAAAGCTTCGACTAGAATCAGATCGACTGGGGAATATCAATTTTGAAGAAAATCGACCGAACGGTTTAGGCGCTAACGTTGACCACAGACGGACAGACGGACAGACGGACGGAATGCCGTCAATCGATTTTTAAGTATAAAGAAGCAACAAATCATGGATTTTGACCACACCACGAGATAGAGGATTTTTTTTTCTTAATTTAGCAACTGGTTTTATCCACTTATTCGTTTTCACGGCCCGGCAATTAATTTTTTTCCGCCGAAAATTGGCCATTTTTTCGCGCAGCATTACATAACTTTCCCTATACTACGTATATCACTCCGTGTATACGTACGTATACGGGAAATTAAAAATGAATCAAAAACTACTACTTTCATGCAAATATAAATGCAAATGTAAAATGCAAATGTAGTTTGAATTGTAGAAAAATTGCACACATTTCTTCGGTGTACAAGAAAACAGTCGCATCTAAAAAATGTTTTTAAGAGAAGAAATATGTTTAGAAAACAGTTCGCGTTCTGAACTGATCTGAAATAGACAGCTCTACTCAGGAACAAACCGTTCTCCTGTAAAAGGACATTTGTGAGATGCGACTCTTTTCTTGCAGTTATGATATTCCTCCCTGTCCCCCAACATAAAGAAAGGTGTACAACAGCTTACTTTCTCGCATTATTGGAAACAGGTTCGTAATGTTACAATACTGCCATTTCTGTCCTTCTACCACTTCAGTTATAACTTGAAAAAGTCTAAAACAATTCGAACGAAGGGCCCGTGGTACATATCTGCATTTATTTCCATAATCAGAAACAGTAGTCATTTCTTGCTTTGAAAAAACATAAATAAATTTAACGGTTACAATATCTGTAGAACATTATAGAGAAAAGCAAAATAATTTCACACAAGCTTGCCTTCATTACATCGAAGTGAGCTTGAAATTTTGAACACCAGAATCAGCGATCAAACCTTTTTAAAGTAAAAGATGTGTATTTGTTAGTTCTATGTAAAATATATAATCTTTCTTAAATCTATTTCCCATTGTAGAGACATTGCAACATTAAAGTTAAATAAATAAAGCTTCTTTACCTATCCATTAATGTCGACCGCTAACAATTAGAAGAATTCTTACAATTTCAAAGCCCCATATCGCAGCGTTTCCATTTTGCACGCTCTCAGTGCGTCAAACGAAGCATGGGATATTTGAATTCGGAATTTTGATTTTTTTGTCGTTTCCGATCATACAGAGCGTGCGCTGCAAATGTGACATTTTTCTTTACCGTTCTTTGCTACATACGAGGAAAGAATTTAAAGAAAAATGGATCGAATTTTGAGAAAATAATTGTGTAAAATTTAAAATTGCATACGTTTCACATAAAGTTTTGCAAAAACGACTAACATTTTCAAAAAATTGACACTATGTCTTGTGCTCTATCACAATTAAAATTTGGAGACATTTTTTTTAGCAAATGTTGAAAATGTTATTGAGACTTCATGTGAAGTACCTCCGAAATCAAATATCCTCTTCAAATTCAAGGGGACGCGACATCAGTCGGATAGTCCGGGGAATATCAATTTCGGTCAAAATCCTACTTACGGTTTAGCCGCTGACGTTGTTCACATACGGACGGACGGACGGACGGACGGAGAGACATATTGCCACTAATTTGTCGGTATCAAGGACCCATCAAACGTGAATTCTCACTACTCAACGTCTTATTGTTAGAAAAAGTACGTATTAGATCAAGCTTATCCACATTTACATCAGATCCCCACAATGTGAGTTTTCCGGTCAAAAATTCGCCCTTTTGACGCATCATTAAGTTATGTTACTTATATTAAGATATGAAACTTTACCCCCTCCCCATCACATCAACACTCTCAGCCCAAAGCTGTAGCAGGCGCGTATCCACGTCGTGCAAAATAAGGGAAATTCCTCCCCCTCAAAAAAATCTGTTACTATTCATTTTAACTTGTCACGAAACTTTCAAGCATAAATATTTTCGGATAATCATTAACACCAATAAAATCGTATCGCAGCGTGAGCTGAGTGTAACCTACGACATTTTACAAAATCTTTAATGACACATTCGACCAACACATTTTTAATTTCAATAGCAAAATCGGTCTCTGGATCCGCCCCTGGCTGTAGAAATCGCAGTAGGATCACACAGCGCCCCACACCAGCCTCGGTTACTGACTGCGACTGCTC
Organism: Acheta domesticus; assembly: GCA_031308135.1. Lineage (NCBI taxonomy): Eukaryota > Metazoa > Arthropoda > Insecta > Orthoptera > Gryllidae > Acheta > Acheta domesticus. Next base: position 29,812,503 of record JAHLJT010009355.1, on the reverse strand, counting down.
GTACAATACCTTGGAGGTAGGAAGGGTACGGGAGCGCGGAGCAGCGCCTCTGGGCAAACAGGGCGGCTCGCCTCGGAGCAGGGAATATTGCGACGCCAGAGGCGGCGATTGTCCCGCGGGGCGCCGCTTAGGTGCAGCAATCCTCCTCGGGCCGCCGCGACGCCGCGCGGTTTGATGTCTTTGACGCGTCGCCGCCCCCTCCCCCCCCACTCCACGCCCCGATCACCGCCGCGACGCGACGCGACGCACGTTATTACCGCGTCCGGCGCGGCGCGCAGTGGGCAGAAACGGTACTGAAAGTGCCGGAAGAAATTGTTCATTTTCAAGCAACAAATGGAACACCAAAAGGATGCATTAGAAGTATTAATAAATATAATTGTTAGCACGCTTATCATTAATATTTTTAGGAAATATCCCCAAATATCCTATTTAGAAATAATTCCCTTCGATTGGCATTGAAGATATTACAAAAAATTGTAGTCCCATTTTCTAAGTATTCATTTGATTATTTTCTATCGTGTACATATTTGGTGCTATCCACGAAAACTATAAGAAATTAAAAAAGCTGTTCCTAAAATATGATATTTTCACCAGCTAATAATAGCCTTATTTCGAAACACAATAATCACTTATATGAAATAATTATAGTTGTTTATGCACCAGGGTGTTATAAGAGCTCTAATGATCGAGCGGCGACAAAAAGCCCTTTATTTTTACCTAATTTTAATTATTCTTATTTACTAATTGTTAATTTGACTCGGTTTGTAATTTTATATTTCCCTCCCATAAGTCCCTTTCATAATTCCGTCCCATAATTCCCTCTGTAAGAGAACATGTAACAACATTCAACTGTTTCATATTTACTCCGTAACTACGATCCTCACGCTCCAGGTAAGTTACGCAGTGTATATCGAGCTCCGAGTCGAAGGCAATAATGGGTCAGTAAAAATTTATTTATTTTCTATACGAGACATTTATTACGTGGAACTGCAAAAGTTTTTCTCGTAAGTTTGAGATAGCAGATCCAATTGCTTTTTCGTTTATTTAGTTGGTTAATTATTAAGTTCCTATTATGCAAATAAAACGAATTCCTATTATGCGAAATAAACAATGATAGGCTAAAATCTCACGTTAGATATGAATAGTCTCACATCATATCTATATCACTATCTCATTTTCATAATATTAATCATAACTAATATCAGCTTCAATCCACATCACTCATCCTTGTTTTAACATCCATTATATCCATCATCATTCTATTCATGGTTGTGACGAAGTCATTGACACCTCTCGAATAGAGAGAGACTGTTTAGATTTTTATCAATTTATGTGTCAAAATTAGCATTATAGATTACAATTATTAACCATTTGTGCCTATTATTATTATTGTAATAATTATTATTTTTGCGCGTCTTCCCGACCCTCTGCAACCCAGTGTGTGACGCGTCTCTTTGGACGCGCGATGCAACGCAAGGCGACGCGACGCGGAGCAGTGCAGCGCCGTGCGGCCCCTTGCTCGCTTGCGCGCGCCCTCTTGCCGGCTGCTGACAAAAGACGGCGGTGCGCTAATGACGCGCCCGCGCGGACAATGCGGCGCGACTTCAAAGGCGCGCGCCCCCGCGGCCTCGCCGCCCCCGCGCGTCTCGCGACACGCGGCTGTCCGGCGGGACGGGACGAGGCCGGGGGGGGGGCGGGAAGGGGAGAGGAGGAGCAGAAAGGGGGAGGACGAGCGGTGAGGGACGGGATGGGGAAGAGTGGGAACGGGAGGAGCGGGCTGGGATGGAAAGGGAGGGGAGGAGCGGAGAATGTGGGGGATGAGCGTTATGATTGATTGATAGTTCGTGATTCCGGGCGCGCCAACTAGAGAGGTCACAAGTCCCGTAAGTAGTGCGTGTTTTTCATCGGGTGGCGGCGGTGGTGATCTTTCCCCGCTGGATGTCGATATCCGGCGCCGACCTATCGTCGACTAGCGGTGTTTTCCCTCAGTCAGGTATCGCTCATCAGCGGGGCACCGCCCCAGCCGGGACAAGCTCTAAGCTCCCGACTAGTCTCCCGGCGTGTGTGGTAGTGTAGTGCATGTTCGTGTGTGTGAGTGTGTGTGTTTGTAAGGGGTGAGGATAGGACAAGGAAGAGGAAGGAAAGATAGCGCGCGGTCCGTGGTCCGTTTGTTAGGGTACTGCTCCGGGATTCGCCTGGTGTTGATCGGAGAAACCACGGAAAACTACCAATCAGAGCAGCCGGCCGCTACAGTTCTCCTCCAGACAGCGACTGTATTCGACCTAGCTGACAAGCTAGTGCGAGCGTTATGGGATGGGACCTGAGGGTGGGGACGGAAGAAGGCAGGGAGGACGGACGGGTCGGGGAGGAGCGCAACAACGCCACTTTTTTTTGGAGGGGAAATGAGAACCCGGAAGCCGTTCTTATTTCCTCTCCAAATCCAGAATACAAGCGCTGTTTGTACAGTTTCAGTATTGACAGAGGTATGATGGCAAGCGATAGCGAGAAAAGTAAGCGTAAACTGTACTCCAAATATCATGAAGAACGGTCACTTCAGTTTCTAAACAGCAAACCTGAGGGTGATACACAATGATTAGTATTCAAAAAGTGTATTATTTGTAAAAATAAAATCAACATCCAGAGTCATTATGATCTAAACCAATCCCATTCGTACAAAAATCTTAAGGGGGCAACCAGGATGAGAATAGTTGATGGGAGTTTGTAATCAGCATCTGAAGCTATAAGAACTACGTTGAAATTATTGCAATTATGAAAATAAAACTTGTCGGTAGCGTAATTTTAATAATTTTTCAAACTTTAATTGAGATTTTTCAATTGGAATTAAGTTACTAGAAATTTCCATAATTCATTTTTTTAAATAGGACTACCTTTCACGCTCGCCACGAAAATATTCTTAGGCTAGCTATGAAATTGCGCAGAAACATTTTTCTGCATCTAATGCTGTCAAAGACTGAATTGTGGCCGCGACAAAAATTATATCACCTAAAGACCCAGAGATGTGCACAGAAATATGTCTGTTGAGAAATATAGCAGCTATGAGAATTCTAGAGCTTGGAGAAGATTTGAAGACTAAATTAAATTCATATTTACAAAAAAAAGAGTTTTTTGAACCAACAGATGGGAGCACAGGCACAGAAGAATAGATGCAAAAAGATTTTTGTTCATGATGTAGACAACTTCAAGTCGTCGAAGAGTGCTTTTGGACATGGTTCCACTCAAGACTAGACAATCACACCTGGGCTTGAGGTATTTAATGCTGTGCAGTCGGTTGACAATATCGAATTAAATTGGGATGAATTGGTGTATGTAACTATGGATTGAGCGACTGCTATGAATGGGGCAAAAACAAGTTATGTACGTCGGTTAAACTCTGAAATACAATCGAAGAGCAATCGGTTCGATATCGCAATTCACTGCATCGTTCATCAGAAGGCCATTTAGGAGAAGACACTCAAATCAATCATGTAATGGGCACCGAAAGAAGAGCATGTTATAGCATTTAAATTAATTCTTAAATGAAAAGAGTAACCATTTCCCTCAGTGCACAGAGAAGTGGATTTCTAATAACACCAAAATTAACCTGGTCTTTTTGTCGAATTTTAGAGATCAACTGAATAGTTTAAATAATCTTATTCAAAAGAAATTTCTTATTAAAAAGAACATGATCTTATTGAAAAGAAACTGTGGCGGGATTTAAAGTGCAGTTAATCTTGTGAAAAAATCAGATTGCCAAGAACGATTTTTATAATTTTTCCAAATCTAAGACCTTGATGCTGATGTCGACACAATTAAATACAGCCAGATTTTGAAAGATATGCTAGATGAATTTAGTTAATATTTTCAAGATCTTAATAAAATAAAGGAAAACTTAAACATATTTCGGATTTCATTTCAACTGAAAGCGGAGAATGTGCCACACACCTTGTAACTCGAAATATAAGAACTACAATGTAACAGATTACTTCGGCAAGAAATTAAAGAAAAGGGGCTAGAGTTTAAAGAAACTGAGTTTTACTCATTTTTATGTCCTCGCTTCCCGAACATTCGAAAGTTTACAGAGAATTAATTTCAGTGTTTGGGAGCACTTAAGATAAGAGGTAATTTTTTCGCAAATGAGTGTGAACAAAATTGCTCTGAGATGTATATCTGAATCACATTTACAGTTTGTTACGAGAATAGTGTTCTGCAAAGCTATGCTATCAAACATTGTAAGAATTATTTCTCAGACTCAACAATTGTATGTGTGAAAATCGAAAGACGTTTTAATTAAACAACCTGAAGTAAAATCGTGTTTATTTTTTATTTTTTTAAACTTTAAATCCCTTTTGAATCCCTTTAAATCCCTTTTTGCTATTTAAACCCCTTTTAAGTTTATTTTCTTTTCTTTTCTGCCTTGTGAAATCATTTTGCCAAAAGGCAGGAATACGCTTGAATGGATAATTCTTCTGATTTTCATTTGTATTACATTTTATTAAAGAATTATGCTACTGGACGTATATACCAATAATGTGAAGTAGATTACTGTAACAAGTCGATGTGCTTTCTCTCCAATACTAAAACATCCACTCACTCTTAGCATATTGCTCTTACGGACGAACAATAAACTTCGTTCCTAAACTGATCGTAGGCACTATTTTGGGCAGGAAATATTAAATCAATTATTGCACTCTTAATTTAATGCGATTACTAAGTCAAAATCCTTTGGATTTAAAATTTAAATTTTATTCCCAATTGAAAAGTGCAAATGTGAGTGAAGCATTTCATTTTAATGAATCGTTTTAGTTCAAGAAATAGGAATTCTAATCACTCAATTTGAGGCACAACAGACTCCTCCACAACACTGTCTTTGGCCATGTATAGAATGACGTACTCTCCCCCTGGAGAATTAGTACAACCCTTACTTTTAAACTTGGCCGCAGTTGCTTTGGACGCAGTGCCCGGGAGCTCACGCAGATTGTTACCTCGTTCGCGACCTTGACATGCCTGCTGTAAAGTACTAAACATTACTTGATTTCAATTGTTTCACTGGATAAACTCATCACACACTGTCCTTATGCAACGAAAACTACAGTAATGAAAAATAATTAGGTGTTTTCAGTCTCGTTATAAAGAGTTTACATTTAATTATAGCAAGTGTTCTTGTAGTGTATTACTTTCTCTCTTTCCTTTTGCATATCGAGGCAAACGAACTGGTCGAGGTTCGAGAACTTTAACTCCTGTGTTCACCGCTCCGACATGTCCTTGAAGTTTCAATGTTATATTTCTCCGTGAGTTAGATTCAAGAAACTCTACATTGTCTAGTATGTGGCGAACTGACTGTGCAGTTTTCACCCAACAAAATTAATCATAAGTTAAGTAAATACCATAGCTGCTTTAATAATAATATAATTATTGTAGAAAATGAATCTTTTTTTTGTTTAAATATAACTATATGAGCTCTAAGTACTTTTCTCATCTGCAATGGATACATTACAAAAAGAAATATAATGATACATTGTTTGTTAATGATTTAAAATAAATACTGAGTAAAGAAAGGTATATTTCTGGAATGTGACTCAAGTGCATGCAGTTCTGGAAATTTTATTTTAGTATTCTCTTGCAGAAGCGGGCAATATTCCCTGCCTCTGTGGCAAGTGACCTTGCTCACCCTTTTCATCGTACTCAACTCCATAGAAGGGAATGGGTGGCAGAGATGCAAACTTAGTAAGAACACAGTTAGGTCTCAAATGAATAAGGCAGTATTTGAAATTCTAGTACACATTTTTTCATAAATATTCCTTATTGTCTTATTCAAAATGATTTCCTAGGTAATATTTAGTAAAGTTTATATTTGTATATTGCTTAACAGAAACAGTTCTATAAATAAAAAATGTTTGTTAACAATTCTAGGAGATATACTGTTACAAATGAAATTGGAAATTTAATATGTAAGAAATATTGATGGCTTGTAAAGAATAATCAAAGGCAAATGATCCAAATATAGACGATTAGTAAACGCGAAAAACTCAATATTGCATTGATGATGTTAACATACAAAGTATAATATATTGGTATGATATGTTGGTCAAAACATTTAAACAATTTAAATATTAATATTGTATCTCCACTCATTCTCAGATTGTTGGAGGTCAAGGAATCAGACAAATGAAATGTAAGGAAACGAAGGGATGTAGTACCTGTTCACGACTGCGTGCATTTAGAAGCTGAGCTCCATTACAGGAATCGCCTCTGCTTTCAGCATTCTCCTCCGATATACACTTCACCACAAATCAGATTAGACTGACTCGTTTACCGTCTCGCCACAGAGAGCGCTAGCGGCCGGTGCCATTTCACAAGACGTCGATAGTCAAGCGAAAGACTTGCAGAAAGACAGTCAAGCGAAAGACAGGCTTCTGAGAGGATTAAGGTGGACAAATTACATTATATATTAGTTCTTAATTTTGTAAAAAACATTATTGCTATATTAAATCTGTTTAAAAAGCTTTAAATTATACACCTTCATTTTCCACTTGTTTTCACGTGATATCTCAAGTTTTAATACACTCTCATTCTCATTTTTCCTGATTGCCATTTTTCCTGACAAGTTCAACAAGCTTTGATCTGCATTTAAAAATGATGTTTTATAAAGGAAATAAATGAGAAAATATAAATACATCCCAACACACGAAGTAATTGAACAAACTAAGGAAAAAGGCAAAACGAATAATATATTTTGAAACAGTGCTTCTAGAAAATAATTTTAACAAAAGTAATACCATTACTTTCTCTCATTAACACACACACACACACACACACACACACACAAAAGATTAGCAAGATGAAATAAAATATTTTCTGGAGAGGGTAAAGAAAAGTACTGGGCGTAAGATTACAATAGTAATTTATGCAATTAGTTTATAATGTTAAGCTTTATTGCATGAGTACATGTTTTGACAACGAGCGACGTTAGGAGCGAGTTTTCAAATTTGTGCAAATGCAATAAAGCAACATTATAAACGAATTGCATAAACTATTTTTTTGTGTGACAGCATTATAAATTTCTAAGAGAATCAAACTTAATTTTGCCAAACAACTTTCCTGTGGTGTCTCGGGTATTTGACATCCGTGCGAGAAAACTGTGGCCGGCTGTTCCGTTTACCTCTACCTCTCCCCGATTCTCTCGCTGCGATTGGCTGAATGTGTGATGACGCAATCATTCGTGCAAAAAAGCTAATACGTCATCATTTGTGCCGTAAAACGATTATGAACGATTTCTTGCAACAGAAAAGGTCGTTTATAATGCTGGAATACAAAATAAATCAGAACAACATTCAATAAATGAATTTGTGTTTGAATTCTACTGCACAAAATCTTAATATTTTATTCAATTCTTAGAGGCAATATGTAAATTAAGAATTTAACTCTCGGTTATAAAATTATTTACATATATTCCAAATGTGTTTTTACAAGAGAAAGACTATTTCACACATTTATATTTGAATTTGAGTTGTTTAATTATTTAGAAAACAGCACAGCCACAAAACAATAATAAAATTAAATAATTTCATCGTTTAAAATTGAAAATCTGTTTCTTATTTGATGGGGCTCAATATACGTCAGTATCTGACATTACACGTTTTCTGATTGTGACGATGAATAATGACGATGAATAAACTTACAAGAATCTATTCTTCTTTAATTTATCATATTTCCATTTCAATTATTTCACATATCTAGTATTTCTTTAAATTATTCAATAACTCTCTGATTTTAAATTTATTCAAGTGCGGAATCTTAAATATTCCACTTTACTTGATACATTGTGTTAATTAAAATAAGATAATAACAATTACTTTTTAAAGAAAAGTAAAATAAAGTGAAGACCAAGAAATCAGTGATAATTTACTCTATGTATATTCTGAGAACAGAATAGGTGTAATTAATTACTACAGAATTTTTATAAATTATTTTTATTTTCATAAATTCTGTGTTTTATAGTATAATAATGTACTGGGAAACAAAAACACTGGACATCAAATTGTAAAATGCAAATACATTTTCGTACATAAATACATGTAACTGTGAGATGCAAATATAATTTAACACATGAACATTATACACATTAGCATTCATTAAATAAGTTAATAAATTAGTTATCTTGTAATAAATGAACTACCACTGAAAATTACATATAACATTTATAAAATCTCGTTGTGCATTCATATTTCATATACGTATTTTCTTCAGGAAGAAAATAATACTTTGGTAAATTGTAAAATAAACTTGCTTAGCTTAAAAATAGAGAAAAGTGTGGCTGTGTATATGCCACATATGTGGTTTTTAAATGCGTAAAAAAAATTTGTCCTTTGGTCGTTACGATAATAATTATGATCAAGGGATACCAAATCTCAACACCAGCTCTTCAGTTGCTGGGAAAGACTTCTCTCGTGGCTTTTTCATTTGGATCACGCACTGTATCGCCCGGGAAACGCAAACCCGACGCTTTGCGCGTCTTGAGTGGATGGATGGCGGTTGAACGTGTCTTCGTTATCCAATCGTAAGTCCCCGGTCCCCGTTCGATCAGGGAACACCATGGGCAACGGGCGACCAGCGGACGGCAGCGGGCGCGGCGGTGCGGGCGGGGACTCGTGTTGAGATTCTTCCCCGTCTCGCGGGAACCTCAAACGACCACCAAACCCTCCACGCCCCTTTCTCGTGTCTTTGAATCCGCTGGATGAATCTTGGGGATGAGAGTATGAGCCGGAACTTCCGAAACTTGAAACCTGCTGTCCACCATCATCGAAGAAATTTATTTTCGACCCTGTCGGGCGTTGGTAGTCGAGCTGGTTAGTGTTCGATACAAAAGGCCTATTGTAGTTATCGCGATCACTATTTGATACAAAAGGTCTCTTATAGTTATCACGATCACCAGTCGATGAAATAGGCCTATTGTAGTTGTCACGGTCACCACTCGAAGCGAAAGGTCGCTGGTAGTTTCCGTCGGACCCAAACGGCCGGTACCCACTGGAGCTTCCACCGGCCCCGAAAGCAGTCCCTGCGGAACTCCCGCTTTTGGGCGGGCGGGGCTCCCCGTTGAGGGCCGCGATGAAGTCCTCCGGCGTCTGGCCGGGGGCCAGGGCGTACTCCTTGCCGCCGGAGGTGACGACGTACTCCGGGATGTAGCCTCCGCCGGCGGGCGGGGAGGCGGCGCCGGCGCCGAAGGCAGCGTCGGCGTCCGACTCGAAGCCCTCGGCCACGATCTCGTCGCGCGGCGGGCGCGCGCCGCCGCTGCCCGCGCCCACGATGCGGCTGCCCGTGTCGTTGAAGTCGCGCGGGAAGCGCATGCGCGTGCGGCTGCTCTCCGCCAACTGCAAGGAAACGACACGTCACCGTTAGGGCGCGTGCACACGAGCGTTGTGCTGACGCGCGTTTCGTAAGATTAGCAAGAAGTTTTCGCGCTTTTGGTAACGTGCGTTGTAGTATAACATAGTATCTGATACGGAACGGCACACGAGAGCGCTTCGGCCTTGCCTAGTGTTGGTCTATGACGCGCGTTACTTATCGAGCGTCAAACGCGCGTCAACATAACGCTCGTGTGACACGTCTTACAGCTATTACTTATTAATGCCATTAGTCGTATATAGAGCAGATAACCAACCGAATGCCTTATATGTGATCTTGGCCGTGTGCCTTTCAAAACTTTTCGTTCCTCCTTTAAAAAATACATATTTTTTATTTATTTAAAATATACAATGTGTCCATGAGTTCACAAAAGGTATCAATACAAGTAGTAACTTGTTTAATAATATGAATCAAAATTACAAAGTATCATTACAAAATCAAAAGCAGAAAAAGTTTTTCAAATTGAAGTAATCTATCTCTTGAATTCTTCTAAAAAACTGAGTGACAATTGCCGTTGAGTACGTTATTAGCCTTTTTGGCCAAATAAAACATTCTGTTCAAGAGGTTGTTTTCAGTTAACACAATTTGTACAATTCAACATGGTATAAGACAGTATCCCTAGAGTTAAATATATGCGTTTTAAAATTTATTTGATTGTGTATCAGTGGACTATCGATGGTCCACAAAATAATTGTATACAGGAAATTATATAATTAAAAATATCTTTTCATAAAAAAACTCGCACGCAATCTTTTAATTCAACTGACTTGTTTGTGTTTAAAAAGTGGTGAATTGGTAAATTCTGAACGGTCATTGGCTGTTAAATGAGTGATTTTTCATTCCTCATCTGGTTGCAGTACGCCGATTTAACAGCACAGTTACTATACTATAGTATAACGAAAAAAATGTGCCAGATGAAGAATCATATTCATTTGGTGCAGAAAAGAAAAGTTCACTTTACAAATCCAACCATTCTTCCATCCAATCCTTCATCCATTCCTTCAATCCATCCAATCATTCTTTTTTATCAAATTAGAATAAAAATAAAATAAATGATAGTGTCATAATAAAGGTACTAAATACTTCCTCATTAATAGGTTTAAATCTTGAAACAATCTAACAATTTGGTTTATTATCAATAATTAGACTATATTTGCAAGTTTATTAGCGTGTTATATGAGTGAAAGTTCTTCAAGAAGTGGAGAGGAAGAGGAAGTGCAGAGAAAGGGGGAGATGGGGAGAGAGGGAGAGAGGGAGAAGAGAGGAGAGAGGGGAGGAAGAGGAAGAGAAAGGTCAGAAAGAGAGAGAGGGCGAGGAGGAGAATGGCAAGGAGGGATGAGAAAAGAGAGAAACACTATGGAGACAAAATAATCGTATCTCCAATGATAGGATTAAAAGGATGAAGAATAGAGCTGAGGGGAAACTAAGAAGAGTAAAAGTGAGCGAGGAAAGAAAAGAGACCTGGAGATTAGAGTCAGAATTATTAATTTGCTTCACCTGTTGAGCGAGGCGTCCGTCCGACGGGAAGCGCACGGGGTTCTGGGAGTAGGCCGGGTGCAGGATGCGCGAGGGGTCGGCGTCCAGGGCGTTGCCTCCGCCGTCCTCGCTGTCGCCGTCGCCGTCCACGTCGTCGTCCCTGGGGAAGCGCAGGGCCATGCGGCGCACCCGCCGCACCCGCCCTGTGCTCCGCCGGCAGCGCCTCCGACGGCGTCGCGGCCAGGCTGCGGCCCAGCGCCTCGCTCTGCGCACGCACCGCATTGGACAGTCAGGCGCCGCGAAACAATACAAACTACTAAAGTGACTGAGTATTTAATGTTACTGGGCCCGCCATTGGCTAAGGCCATTAGACCCGTAAGTGTAGTGCATTTTTCTTAGGAAGCTGGTGGTAATCTTCCTTAGCTGGATGATGAGATCCAGCGGCGATCTACATGGTCAGCTAGCGAGGTTTTTCCCTCAACCAGGTATCTCCCACCTGCGGGGCACTGCCCCGGTCGGGTTGATCTCTAAGCTCCCGACCGGTCTCCTGACATGTGTGGTAGTGTAATACATTAACGATATATTACGATATATCACTTTTGAAAAAAACACACAAGAACTTTTGAAAAACTTTTGAACTTTGAACTTTTGTTAATGAAAACCTTTTGGTGTGTGTTCACGGTAAAATGTATTTTATCGTGTGGTCACACATAAATATTATGTTAATAATGTTTACCGAATGAAAAAAATACAAAAATTCGTGTTTTGCTATTATTCCATTTATTCACTTTCATTCATAAAATTACCGAAATAAAACGTCGTGTATCTAACATCTATAATACGTAAATATTTTTTAAAAGTATATTCTGTCCTAAAGCAGTCTGTGATCTTAATTTTTCAATCAATATTCTATACAGACAAAACGTAGTGTAACGATATTACCACGTACAAAATCGAGAATGAAAACAAACTTTTTTTATAATATCGATGCTTGTGAAAAATATATCGATGTGAAAGAAACATCGAGAATAAACAGTCGATGTTAGTATCTTGATGTTCCTGGTGTAAATTATAGATATTTTAAAAACATGGATGCTTTTTTGTCGTCCCTACAGTACCGGCAGCGTTTAAGGGACTCTGACTGTTCTCTCGCCACGTGCTGTGGTACGTCATGTGACCTTCTCTGAAGCAATCGGCTTGCGAGTATTTCTCACTTTCTCACAGCCAAAATTCAGCTCGACCGCTCACCTTACTTGCAAGTCACAGAGGCAATAAGGTTCGGCTTTGGCGAAGGTTATAAGCATGATATCAAGACGTGTCATAGCCTGTCAGTTAGTGTTCATGTTTTCATATTTCATTTATCTGTCATATAGGTGGTGCCACATGCGTAGCAATATGAAACAACAGCGCATTGAATTCTTGGCTATTCGGGATGGGACGTGTCTGAGGCGATGGTTCTGACATTTCGGCTAATCTTTCTGTGCCTTCTCAGAGCTAAACTGCTGGGCAATTTCAGCAGTTCAGCTCTGAAGAAGGCCTCAGCAAGAAGGCCGAAACGTCAGATCCATCGACTCAGACGCGGCTCATCCCGGACAGCCAAGACTACAATGACTCCGGCGCGGAAGCCTACGAACTCTGCGCATTGAACTGTAAGAGTCACTTATAGGCTGTCGGTATTGTAGGGACGGCAAAAAATCATGGATGATTTTAAAACATCTATACTTTACATCAGAAACATCGATATAAACATCGACGGTTTGTTTTCGTTGTTTCTTTCACATCGATGTATTTTTCACAAACATCGATACTATAAAAAAAGTTTGTTTTCATTTTCGATTTTGTACTGGTAATATCGTTACACTACCCGCGCCGGAGACTCACCGCGGGCGGGAGGTCCAGCAGCAGGGGCGTGCGGTAGTAGCCGTAGCCGTCGTAGCGGCCGGGCGGGCCGTTGAAGAGGCGGAAGACGCCCCCGCGGTGATTGTGAGGTAGAGCAGCAGGCGCGCGGGCTCCCGCGGGCAGGACGGGTAGGCGGAGAAGCAGGTGTGCGGGCGGCCGCGCGCCGCCGCCCCCAGCAGCGCCGCGCGCCCCAGCGACGCCAGCGCCCCGCCCTCCTCCGCCACCGCCCCCGCGCCCACGCCCGCCGACCCCGCCAGCAGCGACAGCAGCCTGCGGCAATCACCCACTACGTCAAGTTTGCAGTTAAACGAAATAGACAACTGTAGTACTTTCAGGGGCGGATCCAGACGATCAGTGGGGGGGGAGCATCATATATTTTGTTAAATAATAGACATATTTATGCCATTGTATATTATTTTTTGTGGTGTATATATGAAAATACGTAATATTATTGTTTAAATAATTACATAATTTTAATATACATAAAATTTAAATGATATGGCCACAGATTTTTTTTGTTCAGCCATGTAACAGCCATTCACCACGTGCTTTCAACTCCATTCTGTACATACGTTCGTATGTATATATAGTTTTAGTGAATATTTTGTTTGATATTTCTGTGTATTGGTGAGTCTCTATATATAATATATATTTTGATTATATCGAGTTCTATTCTTTATTAGATTAACTTTTTCAGTATTATAATTGTTTGTAACAACATTCATTCATTCATAGTCTTCACAAATTTCGGATTATATCTCCTTTTCTGTACTGTTTTTAGCCTGAAGATGGGGAAAAATATACCCCGAAACGTCACTACCTGAAAATTGTAATAAACATTTTTGTCTATTGAAAAATCTGTGGCCATATCGTTTAATAATATAGACTATTGAATACAGACAATATTCTTATTGAAGTGTTATAAACATTTAAATCAATTGTTCCATATAAAGGAAGGTACCAAACGAAAACCTTAGGCCTTTTAAGGGGGGCATGGGTACTATGCCGCCACTGGATCCGCCACTGAGAACGACTGGGAAATCTCTCCTCACTGAGTCGAATCAGGGTCGCGTCTTAAAAATTGCATTTACTCGTGTGTTGGTAGCAACCAGATCACTGGGAAACAACACTTTTAGCATCTGGGAGGGGACAACACTTTTAGCATCTGTAACGATTGCGGTGAGAGCAAAATTTACGTTTTACTAACCGAAGCTCATGCTACCAACCTAGTTTTGTGTTGCTAGCACTCTCATAAGCAACGTGCCACTGCGGAGAGACTTTCCTGGCGCGCCGTATTTCCATCCAAATCCACAACACTCTCGGCTTTTTACACTCCATGGTTTTTTCTGTATTAACAATAAGTCCACTACCAGCTACAGTAGGCTGCGGTATACAACAAGCACATACCACGTCAAATATACAGCTAAACAAATTCACAACTGGTCAAGGAAAATGGTCATGGAAAAATAAACTAAATCCAACGATATCTGCAACAACCTCTCTTTATTTATTTATGCACCAACGGCGTTATGAGGGTTCTAATAATCGTCCGAGATCGTTAAAAGCAGTTAACTCCCATGTTACATACAATATATTTTTTTTACCAAATTCTAATGCTTCAGATTTACTTACTTACTATTTAACTAGACGTTCACTTGGCTCTGTTTGTCCTTTAATATTTACCTCCATAATTCCCTCTCATAATTCCCTCCATAAGAGAACATCAACTGTTTTCATGTTTTCTCGTTACCACTATAATCTCGCGATCCAGGTAAGTTTTGCGGTGTGTATCAAGCTCCGGTCAAAGGTAATAAGAGCCAAAAAATTATCAGTAAAAAATAAAAGCGTTTTTACTCTCTCTCTGCTTTCGGTATTAACATCACAATCTCGTGAACTCCCCAGAATCAGTCAGAAAGCTCTGAATGAATGTGATAGATACTAGTAATGGATATTTTAAATAAATAACACATACGACCCACTACGTAGTCGCCTCAATACACTATTTCGTAACAAGAATAAACAATAAATTTTCCGTTCCGAGCAGAAATAATCCAAAACAACATAAGAAAAGTTAGTAGTGAAGTATGTATTATACTCAAACAATTATATATTCATAAAAAATATTTAACTTTACTTATAATACTTATTAAATTTACATAAAAGCATTGTTAAAAAATATAAGCATTCACGTTAGGATCATTAGAATTAGAAAAATTAATATTTAGTTCTCTCGGCTAAAATTCAATAACACTATGCTAATGAATGGTAATACAGTAGATGTTTTGTAATATAAGGAAGCTTAGTGTAATGAGCTTACGCCATTAGCTCAACGTTGGGTCTGAAAGACGACCTCTCGTATGTCGTCACCACTACAAATTGTGTTCCAGTAACAATGTAAACTTATTAGTAGGCGTCGATTTGATGAAACAAAACTGTGTTCCTGAAATACATTTATTCTCCAATATCTTTTTATATATTATAACATCTGTGTTATAAAAATCCAGAAGATAAGGCGAAAATAAATTATCTTCTTCTCGGGAATGCATAGAGGACTGTCGTCGGGGGATTTCTTGAGCTTTCTACACCTCACATTCATGTTACAGGTATTTCTTGATGCAATCTTCCGAACGATCACACACGTGATACGTTTCTTGCCTTATTTCATTCAGAAGATATAGTAATCCCTCCTGTCTGGTACACATGTTAGTTCCACTCTTTGCACAAGGTAACAATCATGTAGTTCCTTTGTTACTTCACGACTACGTAAAAGATTAAATCATCATAGCACAAGGAAATCGCAGCTTTGAGAGAATAGTACATTACTCAACCATATCAGTTTTTGCAATCACGTTGAAATATCACAAGCTCACAGAATGAGAAACAAAGAAATCGTCTAAGATATTTCTTGTACTGAAAAAGTAGCTTCACGCAATTTGTTCGCCTTGTAGAACTAGTTTTGCTTTTCTGAGCTCATAACAACGGCATATTTTGTAAATTTCTTCATACCTTTCTCAACAAAACTTGTTTAATTTCCTTTTAAATGTGTGGACTCTCATTTCTTGTTACTAGAAAACATTTAAATGGTGCACAGTAGTACAGAAGTGAAGTGATGAACAGAAATGAAGACGAGTAGAAGAGCGAGAAGTAGATCTGTACTTCCACGTCAGAGGGCGCTATGTCTTGAGCATAGTCCATCCCGTTAATCAAGTTGATAGAGGACTAAGATACGTTTTCACCAGCATACCCTTAACGAGACTTCAGTTAACGAGTTGTAAAATTAACGTCTCTGTTAAGATATTATGTTCTGTTTCGTCAACGTTTCCCCGACCTCGATTTGTTAATCATCAGTTAGTTTTCATGGATGTACAAAATGCTTAAATATTCTTACTACATAGAAGACAGTGAACTGAAGACTCGGTGGTGAACATAAGTTTACTCTCTGAAGAAACATTATTTTGTAGCAAAACATCATTTTATTTCAATGTGGTTCATTGAGGTTAAATGTTTCGCATAACATATTTCTATTAATTTCGGACTTATTCAGATTTATTTAAAGAAAGAGTAAAACATTAAAATACATAATAACTTTTAATGGATATTTAATACTAAAAACAGTCAGTTAAAGTTTATTTAAATCAGCGTATTTTACAAAGCAATATTACTTCTTTTCACTGAAATGTGGCGAGAACGTTTACAGCATAATGTGTTATTGCAAATTTGTTAAGAAGTGAAGCTTGGTTGTTCGGAGCTGACAAAACGCAAGAGAAAGAACTTTTGGATTATTACAGCACTAGCTACCTTGATTCTTTGGGGGAAAAAAATTCGAATCCAGATTTGCTACAAAAACCGAATCTGCAATAAAACACAAATTTAGAATTTCAAAATAGAGTTTCCTCCATTTTCTCGTACATTTGGATTTCAACTAAAGGTTGTTTAACCATGCGTTAACTGTTACTAACAGAGCAGAACACTAACAGAAATTTAGCGAAACTCAACTTTTCTCCAATGGGCCGTTTACAGCATCTAATAATTCGTCAATGTGTTAACAAGCGTTCACGAATCGTCCCTAAGGCAGCACTATACTGAAGTGCAAACGGAAGTCAAATGAAAATATTTAATGTAGGTGTAGCCTGATAAGGTACACACCTGCGCTTATTAGTGTGAACAATGTATATGTTCAGGTTAAAAGAGCAAGCAACGTATGGCCACAGCCATTAATTCACAGAAGGAAATATACCTTCCCCGAAAAGACAAACAAAAACAACTGAGAACTAATACAAATAGCTGTTTCCTTTTTCTGCACAATACAATACGATAAGCATAATTTTTAAACTTCATCATTTTATATATATATAATATGTATATATATACGCACACGATGCGTGGTGGTACATACCTGGATATGTATGTATGTATGTATACATATATATATATATATATATATATATATATATATATATATATATATATATATATATACGCATCGTGTGCCAGCCGGAACAAGCTCTAAGCTCCCGACTGGTCTCCTGACATGTGTAGTATGTATTGAATGTAAGTGTATGTGTGTATACGGGGATGAGGATAGGACAAGGAAGAGGAAGGAAAGATTGCGTGCGGTCCATGTCCCATTTGGACACACACACACACATACTATACTACGGTCTGATTAAAATAAGTTGGTGATTGAGAGTTGTGTTTCTGAAGCTGTTGCTTCACACAGTATGAGTATATTATTTGGTTACTTCTATAAGCATTTACTTGAAGTGTTTATTTTTGTGTCCCGGAAACGCGAGCTCAGCGGTACGCAACCTGTCAACATCGCTCCTTTCTATTCGCAACTGTCAATCACCAACTTATTTCAATCGGACCATACTGAGGAGAGACAACGAGGAGGCTCACCCGGTGAGGGCGTCCGCGCCCATGAGCACCTGCTGGCGTGCCGTGGGGTGGGCGCGGGCGCTGGCGCGGAAGGCCCCGAAGCCGTCCAGGTCGCCGAGGGCGCCCAGGGCGTCGAAGGGCATCGCGCCGGCCGCCATCTCGCACACGAGGCGCGGCACGCAGCGCCGCGTGTCCCTCCGCACCAGCGTCTCCAGCGCCTCGCGCACGCTGCTCGGCGCCGCCGCCGCCGCTGCAAACGCAACCCAACTTAAGGCCCATTCACAATGAAGACATAAACATAAGCATAGAGTTAACATAAAAGTTAGGACAACGTTTTTAAGCGGACTCATTCACAATGCACTCGCATAAGCATAACGCATAAGACGTTAACTTAAAAGCTTGCAAGCTTCAAGCTTCTGTGCTTATGCTTATGTCAGAAATAAGAAATGAACCAATCACAGTACGTTTAACTCAAAATCGAGTATCGAAATCGATATATCCAAAGTGCTTGGTTGATTTTCGACGGTTTTCTGCATTGTTTTGTAGCGTACGATCTTTTTGTAGTTGAGTTTCGTTGTTGTATTCATAGTAGTACCATTTAGTTTGAATTTTTATTAAAATTAAAATACCTAACCTAACCTAACCCAACTCATGACCGCAAGGCCGAGACGCCGCTGGCATAGGCCTTGGCTCGTAAAGAGCTGTTGTGCCACAGTACATACGTTTCACAAAATTTCAATATATATAAAATATAGATTCTCACATCCAACCAATAGTAACTAGAATGGCCCACAGAAAATAGAAAGTCTTTGCTTACGCTTATGTTGTACATTGTGAATGCTTCAGTCCACCACTTATGTTAAAGTTTATGTCTGTGCGTTACGCTTATGTTTACGTCTGCATTGTGAATCGGCCTTTAGTGTCAAGTGCTAAGGTCATTTTGGTGGAATCGTTGGCTTCCGCGGCCGGAGTCATTTCATACTTGGCTGTTCGGGATGAGCCGCCTCGCCGTCGAGCTGACGTTTCGGCCATCTTGTTGTGACCTTTCCGTCAAAGCAGCGTAATGCTTCGTCCCGGAAAGCCAAGTGTCAAATGCTAAGGACATTAGTCCCGTACGTGTACTGTACGTTTGTGTATCGCGGGAGGTAACAGTTATCTTCCCTCATTAGATGGTGAGATTCGGCGCCGATCCACCCATCAGCTTAAGAGGTTTTCCTCAACCAGGTATCTCCCACCACGCATCGTGTCCCAGCCGGAACAAGCTCTAAGCTTCCGACTGGCCTCCTGACATGTGTAGTATGTATTGCATGTAAGGTATTTGTATGTACGGGGATGAGGATAAGACAAGGAAGACAAAGGAAAGACTGCGCTCGGTCCGAGTTCCATTTGGACTTAGCTACGCAGCTAGGTCGGGTCTAGACCGATTGACGGATCTTCGTCCAATGTGTGAATGAACAAAAGTCTATGTGTATATACGCAGGATTCAATATACAAAGATGGAAAATATACCAAGAGGGAAAGAAGAGAGAGGAGAGGAAAGAGGACAATAAAGAAAAGTACAAAATAATGATGGAAAAACTGGGGCGGAAATAAAGAATAAATGAAGGAGAAATAAATAAAAAAAGTAATGAAGGAAAAATGAAGAGAAGAAGAAAAAGGAGGAGAGCAATTACGACGACGAAGACTAACAGCGAGTGGAGAAGGAAGAGAAAAGAGTGAAAGACAAGGGAAGAGACGAGAAAGAAACACGAGAAAGCGAAGGTAATGGAGAAGAGGAAATGGAAAAAATAAGAGGAAGAGAAAAACGGAAAAATGGTGATACAAGAATAGAACTGTACTCTTCCCAGAAACTACACGTACACTAAGAAAATGCTGGTAAAATATCTACTAGGTGAAGACTTATGCTGAAAAAAATATCAAATAGAGATTGAATACGTAAAATATATCGATTTTTGACGTCTAATACCCTGGTACATAAAGGGTATTTTCAGGAAGGTTATTTAATGGTAGAAATTTGAATTCATCCTTAACCTAAAACAGATCGATATTCAGAGCCAACACATTTCACACCACTTCACTCATTTCTCCTGTAGTTTACTTCCCAAACGAAAACCTTTTTAATTTATATATTTCATCTCGCAAAATACCACACTATAAGGCAGAATTAGAAAATCGAAAAGCGATAAATCATACCGCAGAATGGTACTGTCACTTTCGATGTGGCGCATTCACACCTACCACCTACGCTAACAAGCGAAAGTCACGGACAGTGTGCGTGCTTCACTTCCATGCGCGCACTCAGCGTCGCCCCAAGTGCAGCTGTCATCAACAACAAGAGGTAAATAGCGTGATGAGACAGGTTTAAATGCAAGATCATGTAGAAATTTAGGATTTAAATAACGGAAGAAAGGATCTGAAAATTTTAAAATAATAATTCATTTGTCATGTTTGCATGTATTTGACATTTTGGGTCATTGTCCGACATTGCCGGCCAGCTGTGTCCCCCACTCCTGGTTAGAGATTAAATCCCATGCTTAGGGGGTAAGAGATTGTGTCGAGCAAGACGTATTTATCATTTTTTAATTCGTTTAATTTTTTCCAGAAATGCTGTCAATTTGAGGATATTCATCGACATTGGAATAAGTTGTTGAGAGACTAACATGGACATGGGAATATTTATTATGGCGTTAAAGTGAGGAAAATGAGGGTGTAAAAACGGGATAATCTAAGAAAAAACATCCCTCGGAGAGCTAGTAACTCTAATAAATTTGCATAAGAAGTAACCGGAAATTCATGCCTGGTTTCGAAAAAATGATAGGCCAAAGGACTGACTGATATGTTAAGAATCGCTCCAAATACACCTGTTGAAGCGGACCTTTGCTAACGTCTACTATCCTGAATCCGAATCCCCGTCCCTGTACGGGGAGATAATTCACAAAAACGTAGCAAGAAAACCCACAAAACTACATCAGCGTGAAGAGTCTCGAAACGAGACAGGCACAGCTGAAGCAATCCTACAGGTGCTCTGCTCTACTCTGCTGACGTCTGCGTCGCGTCGCAGCGCGTTGCTCACCTGGGTAGTACTGGCCGTACCCGCCGCCGCCGCCCTGCGGGTACTGTGGGTACTGCGTGTAGAGAGGGGCCGGGGTGGTGCCCTGGCCGAAGAGCCCTGCGACGCCCTGCAGCTGCTGCAGGATCCCTCCAGGCACCACCTGGCCCGCCAGGCTGCCCAGCGCGCTGTGCACACCACACAGGACCAATCAAAATACTCTAGAAGGCAATTCATTCATTGTGTAGTTCCAGAAGAGCAGAATTGGGAAGTTTTGACGTGAAAACGTCTATTAGCTCGATACAGTGGTGGTCGGACGATGACTGGAGAAGAATTCTAGAGACCGGCTTATCTGATCGATAGTTTTGCATGGTTTCTCCGATCAACCCTAGGTGAATGCCAGAGCAGTACCCTTAGAAACGGGCCATGAGCTGCGGGCGATCTTTCCTTCTTCTTCCTTGTGCTATCCTCACCCCTTACTTACTTACATGCACTATACTACCATACTTGTCGGGAGACCAGTCGGAAGCCTAGATCTCGTCCAAGTTGGGACAGTGCCACGCTGGTGGGAGAAACCTGGAGGGGGAAACCTGCAAGCCAATGTCTACGTCGGGCCGGCAATTCACGTTCCGGAGTAGGAGAAACACCGATAACTGCAGGATATAACACGAACTGCATTCAAGGGACTGATGTCCCAAAAAGTTGACCGCGAACCCGAAATTCTCACATCTCATGGATCGGTTGAACTTAGGATGTCAAAATATCTCAGATTAGAATCATTTTTACCTAAAAAACTAATTCTACGCGCCAACAACGGCCTGAGCCTTCAACGGATAGATAATATCTGTACGTATTCATCTTGCAGAATGTTGCTCAATTATGCTAGTGCATGCGTGTAGGAGCATGACCACGAATCATAAATTAATTTTGTGCAGAATGTATGTTTTAGCGAGGGAATGCGTCAAACTAGGACGTTGATGATGATGTCGCAGGGCACAACCACAATCTGAGTTAAAACAATAAAAATAATAATGATAATAAGAGAGAACATTTATAGTAAGTTGATTGATTGATTCGTGTTTCCGGGCGCGTCAACTACTTTGGTCATTAGTCCCGTCAGTGTAGTGCGTGTTTTTCCTCGGGAGGTGCCGATGAACTTTTCCCCGCTGGATGGCGAGATCTGGCGTCGACCTACCGTCGACTAGCGGGGTTTCCCTCAACCAAGTATCTCCCACCAGCGGGGCACCGCCCCAGCCGGGACAAGCTGTAAGCTCCCGACCGGTCCTCCCGGCATGTGTGTGCATGTTAGTGTATGTGTGTGTGTAAGAGGAGAGGAGAGGCCAAGGAAGAGGAAGGAAAGATCGCGCGTGGTCCGTGGCCCATTTGTTAAGGTACTGCTCCGGCATTCACCTGGTGTTGATCGGAGAAACCACGGAATATTACCGATCAGAGCAGCCGGCCGCTAGAATTCTCCTCCAGACAGCGACTGAATTCGACCCAGCTGACAAGCTAGTGTCGAAATCCGTCGGGACTCGAACCTAGGACCTCTCGGTCAGAGGGACTGCAGTGACATTAGGTTGATGTATAATAAGTTGAAAATTTTAAAATAATTCACGATTTAGGCGGTTGTGAACAGAAAACGCCAATCTGAAGAGTAGTAGCTCGTATCGAAAGGAAATAGCGTCGGGAAGGAAACGCGAAAACTCACAAAGACGAGTACGCAGCTGGTCGATTAGGGGCTATGCAGTGGCCGCCGATACTCCAGTCGTACTAAAGAGAATGATAATTAACGTATTAATTCATAATAATTAAAACATTTATCATGATTTCATCACAAACGTGTTAACGAAAAATTTACGACGCGGACCGGAACTGAAACAGTCTCATTTTTTTTCAGTTGGTTTTGGAGGTGATATAACGTACAGTGAATTTGAAAATTCAGAGAAGATTGAGCAACATCCTTCACAATTAGTATAGAAACAAATTTAGTAATTGATTTGAGACGTAAAAAACGAAATGAATAGGTGAAAACTATTTCTATTTTTTTGTGCATATCGACTATACTTTTTTGCTTTCGTTTATTACTTTTGAAATTATTCTGGAACGTAGCCAGTAAGCCTGTATTTATACAATATTATACGTTTAACAAAATTTTTACACAAATGTGGAAAGCTTTTCGAAACGAAGATATTATAGTGAGATTACTGAAATTAAATCTGTGCATTTTATGTGCATCAATGCATTTGATTAGTATGATAATAATCGAAGCCGTGAAAATGAAGTTGTGCCCTTTCTCACTTTTAAGTAAAATAGACTAGAGTCCAGTGCCATATACTTTCTCTTGTTTAAGGGAAAACTGGAGTAGAATCTAGGGCAATTGCCTGTTGGGAGAACTTCACTGTACATTTTTCTCTTTACGGCAGTTAAAGATAAAGTGTGTGAATAATAATAATATGAGAAAAGGGTTCTTGCATTTATTTTCATGAACAATCTTATTATTTGTGAAAATGTCACTCACGAACGAAACTGATTTTCGCCGACCTTATTTTTATTGACGCGTTACCCATTTATTTTCAGTTTCTTTTGTTTCTAGATGGACAGCATATTTAAAGGTAACCTTCACAGCAAAATCTCTTTCATATCAGTAATATATTACGTAATATTTAGGCTCAATACTTATTTTTTACGAAAGTGTGATGGTGTCTGAAATGTCATAATTATTATTGTGTTTGATTCTTGGAAGACCGTATGACCTTACACTACACCACAGAATTCACGACTACTTCATTACCCATGATTAACATAACAAGGGTTTCCGTTATGGACAAGATCAGAATTACTTCAACCTTCAGATCCCCGACCTCCTCATCCGAGTCCTTCACCTCCGCCCCGCTTCAACCCCACCCTTATCGTTACGCTCCCCGCCCCGCCTCGCCCCAATTCTCCCCGTCCCATCCCACATTGCCTCCCCGCTTCATCACTTAGCTCCCCGTCCGCCGCATGTTGCATCAACGGTCAATATGATATCGTAGCAGAAATGAATCGACTGCTGCTCCGGCACTAATCTATTGGTTGTCAATGAAAAATATATTAAAATACAAATATGAAGTAACAAAAAAAAAGATTACATCCTTTTGCCTCCCTCTGTCTCCACTGCTCGTGTCACGGGCCCATTGAGGCATGTAATTACTGATACGATTCAAGATGCAAAATTTTCGCGTGAGAGATAAGCTTTTTCAAACAGCTCCACTCACCTGAGAACGCCTGCTCCGCCGACGGCCTGCCGCTTCACTCTGCCACCTTCCTCCGCCGCCAGAGCGCAGGCAAGCGCCAGCATCAGCAGCGACAAACGAAGTGCGCGGCGCGCCATGGCGCCAAACACTCCGATCCTCCGATCCTCCTCAGACTTGCGCGTTCAACCGCGTTTGTGCAATGCGCCTGTTGCGACAACGGCGGCCAAACTCCGGCCCTCCGAATCTTCTTTGACACGCTTGTCCACGTGCGTGTAGGTAATGTAACTGTCACCGGCGCATCTACAACAACTCTCAACCTCCGACCTGCAGAATCTTCTTCCTAGGGCACTTGTGTACGTGCACGTATGTGACGTACACCGATGCGCCAATTACGCCCACCAAACGGCGATCCCTTGAATAAACTTCCTCGGTCACGCGTGATGCGACTGTGGCCAGCGCTCCAAACTCACGCGTGATGCGTGCTCCGACTGTGGCCACTAAACTCCAACAAAAAAACTACTAAAAAACTCCGAACCTAACGGATTTCTTCGTAAGACACGCGTGCGCGCGTGCGTGATGCGTCTGTCGCCGGCGCGGTGCGGTCGTCGTCTGCGGCGTGACCACTCTCTCTCTCTGGGCTGCCGGCGTGCGCGCCCACGCGCCCTGGGTTCGAGCCCGCCCGCGCTGCACGGGATGTGGGCCGGCGCCACGGAGCGCTTTCTACCGCCGGATTTGGACGGCGCGGCGGGAAAGTCCGACGCCGAGCGATGGCGTTCTCTGGGCGCGGCGCGGTCAGGGGTAACGGCGTGGGTGGGGATGAGGATTTCAACCCTTTCACTAACAATGGGCCATATATGTCCCGCTGGGTTATTATTATTTTTTGTTTATTTATTCTTGCTTGGCCTGAGGCCCTCAGCAGCCGTGAACGACTGTTACAGTAGTTGATTTTATTTGATACAGAAAGTTTGCAAGATATTTTCTTTTATCGTGCTTATTACATTTTCAGAAGCATTGTACATTATACGGAAAGGCTAATCTCTTCCAGTCTGCTTAAGGAGGGTCAAAAAATTCTCTGGGTAATTTCCTTTTCAGTAGTTTACGATGAGGGTTCTGTTTGCCAAGTTATGTAGCTATTAATACGGCAAACAAGTGATCAAGAATGCTGAACCGATATTCCATTGTTGCTGCCGATCAAAGCGATCTACGTTTTGTTGCATTTTACGTTAGTTTGCACCTGGGAAGTTGAAAGAATTGACTAATTTTCTATATTGAATTCTGTGACTTATTTGTTATACAAAGAAAATAAAAATTAAAATAAAAATTAAAATTGGTAGTGAAAGGGGTAACGCAAGGAGGATGATAGATTCACTGATACATGGGCCAACTCCTTTCGTTTTACAATTTCCAGCAATATGCCATTTATTTGCGAACAGATTCTAAGATGGGGTATGGGAAGCTGCTGAAAGTTACAATAGTAATTGATGTAGAAAGAGCTGTAAATATGGCTGGTAAATATATATAATTCATTTTTGTCTTGTGTATCGAGCCCATTTCTACCGCCGTATTTGGATGGCACGGCGAAGGGCGGCGCGGCGGGAAAGTTCGACGCCGCGAGAGGGCGTCATCTAGGTGTGGCGCGGTCAAGGGGAGTGGCGTGAGTGGAGACTAGGATTATAATTCAAGAAGGATTCGCTGAAATTTTCAGTTAATAGAGCTATTTGGCTTCCTCACTCTTGTATTGGATTAAGTATGGTTTGCAAGCAATCGAATACATATGTAAAGTACAATGTTTTACTTACCTATGTATTATTCAAGAAGAAAATTTGTTTTTAAATGCAAGGAGGATGGAAAATTTATTGATACATAGGGTGACTCCTTGTTTTTTAAATGTCCTACCTGCGCTGTACTTACTTACAGATTATATGATGGAGATGTGGGATGGTGCTGAATGTCACAAAAATTGCTGCAGAAAGAGTTGTAAGTATTGTTTCACTTATTTTTGTCTAGTATATCGTGCCTATTATATATCAACAAATCTGATTGTAGAGTGTAAGAGTGGGATGGTAAATAATTATTCAAGCATAGATGAAGCAAGAATGCGCAATATATTTTCCTTTCTCACGTCCTTTTGTTTTAAATTATCTGCGTATTATTCGTAAAATTAGATTAACTCCTGATATTAAAGACATTTAGAACTACTCCGTTTGATTAATGCGCACCACTAATAGTTGCTAATTCTCAAATTATAGATGTCTTCAGTCTAGAAACAATGTCAATTCGAAGGAGCTGCTTATGACATTCATCTATGCATGTTCCGTCAGGCTTCAAACAAAAGTATAAAATTCGAGTATTTACGAAAATAATTTTCTCATTTCGAAGGAATGTAAAATTTATAAAATCCTAGACGAGATATTTGTATAATATACTTTGCATGAAAGACTTAGCAATTACGTACGATCAAATCTCTTATTTATTTATTTATTTATTTGTCAAAAAAACAGTAAAAACTATATATGACGCAATCTTACTTACGCAAGTGTTTTTTTCTTCACTCTTTTCTATTCTTCTTTGAGGGAACTTATGTATGGAGAAAGTTAAGAAGCGAAAAGTCACGAGGGAATTCCAATGACGTAAACCGATACCAAAATAATGTATATGCGAGAGTGGCAGTTTTTTCCCCAAGCATCAGACACTAGAGAAAACATGAATAGTTATTTAGACAAATGAATATTCTGTCATGCTCAATTTCAACATTCTTCATCCTGTACTTTACATCAAAACACTGAATTCACATTTACAGCAAATTCTCTATTCTTGGGATGAAGTTTTGTAAACCTTCAGACAAAAGACACTAATTCAGAGAACGAATTTATATATATATATATATATATATATATATATTCAGAGATTAAGTCCTGGGAAATTAAATCAAATGTCGATGTACGTGAATGAAAGTAAAAATGTAAAGAGAAACTTTTGATGTGAAGTAAAACTAGTTTAGATATGTCAAAACTCTTATTTGAGTAAAGGTTTTGTCTTATCTAAACTACATAAAGAATTTTTTTAAATAAAATTTTGTCAAAAGGTTCGAGAACGTGAAGAATTCATGACATTTTGCGTTGGAGCTTAGAGAGAAAAAACTATTTATTTTAAAGTAAGGCTTACAAAATTAAATTCTCAACATTCCACGCTTTCATAGTAATCAGAAATATTTATTCATTTTTAATCGAAAATTTTCTCTTGTTGAGTGAGAGAAGAAATTGTTTTACTCACAAACAAGAATATTATTGACAGTAGTCTTCCACTTGTATTTACCTTTGAAGTTTTCCGGAAGCAACTAAATTGGAAGTATGAATATTTTACGAACTAAAAATAAACAAACGAAGACGTGAAATTTCCAAGTCGGTATTACCCGGTGCAAAATTATGGGTATTCCTCTATAAATTAAATATAAAACTATTTGTAACTGAATATTTTATACATTATTTAATAAAAATACAAGTGTAATTTGCACATATCATTTATTTACAATATATTAAAAAACTGTATGAAATTCAGAATAATTGAAATATAATTATTAAGTAAATAATCTAAATCGGAGAATAACGAATTGACAAATGCATGTTTTTATTTTTTTGGTTTTCATTATTTCTATTCTTTGCTTCCTTAGTATTTGTTTTAAATGTATAACTATCAAATTAAGACATTATTAATTTAATATAAATAAATAAATCATTAAAATTATATTATTCCAACTATACAATTTTCTAATTGGTGTTACACTGAAAGCAGTGTCACCCGTGGTGGACCGCCCCTCTAATTACGCCGTTGCTCCTGCGAATACACTGCTCCACTACTCCAAGCTCCAAGCAAATGAAACAAAACAAAACAAAAGCGCGTGGAGTCGTGGTCGCTTGGTCCGCGCGCCGCGCGGGGCGTCGCGGCGCCCACGTGCTGGCCGGCGGCGGCGGCGGCGGCGGCGGCGGCGGCGGCGGCGGCGGCGGCGGCGGCGGCGGCGGCGACGACGGCTGACGCAGCGCGACGGCGAAAGTGTCGAAGCGACTTTCTCCGCGCCGCCCCCGCCGCGCCGCGCGGCGCCCCGGGCGGAGGCGGGGCCACTGCGCACGCGCAGAAGACGATGGCGAAGGGGGAGGGGCGAAGGAGAGGGCGCTGCGGGAAAGGATGATGGAGCGACGTAGGCGGCGGCGGGTGAGTGACACCACGACATGACCAACAACGTATTCAATTTACTCAAAGTATGCGAGAAAGAATCAACTGAGTCATTGTAAATTGTACTTATTGCATATAACTTTTATTAATATAAATTATGAATAATATTCTAAATAAATATGTTGGGATATTTATCCAGTACGATTGGGAGTCGATACCATTAATGGAGTAAGATGTTGAAATTATTGTATTTGAAGTTTTATTCTCACAAAATTGACTAGTGTTGCTACATGATTTAAAATCGTGAAACTAAATACAAAAATACGTGAAAAACTTAGAAGGTATTTTTGATAATTTTATTACCAATCATGCATAAAAAATTGTACTCGCTTTCTCTATTGACTGATTGGAAACTTTTACTTTGAGGTAAAACTAGCATAAAGTAAAGTAAATAACGCACTGGGGTTATTTAAATCAACACGACACTTGCATTTAATGAAGGATCGAAAGACTACATTCTTACAAGTTTCCGTAAAGTAGTACTAAAATAATGCACTTAACTTGTATGAATATCTTTGGAATACTCATTTCCAAATTTATTTTGTATTTTATTTGTAAATCAGACTCTTCTGAAATAGCTGACTAAATAAATCCAATTATATTTTTCAATATTGCTTGTAATTTATTATTTTAAAATAAGAAATCAATTCACTTCTTTTTGGTGGCAATAAATCAGAAAAAGAGCATGAAGTGCCAAATGGCTTCTTAAAGAAAGATATTTTGTTGATACAGACTCTGACTGCCTCTAGGTATCGGCATTATCGCAAAGTCCCTGTATACGAGCACAACAGTAACAAAGATTCGCCGCCGTAACCCCAGTCAGCGATCCAGCGACGCTGCTGGGGGTTAGTGTGAGTATATCGAGCAGTGCAGCAGGAAGTGAATTTACGAAATATGAATGTTTATACGAATAAGAATTGAACATGCAAAACCTGGTAAGAGTACCCCTGATAATAATGAATATCCCAGGCTTGCAGAGGACTTACTGTTGGTGATAGTTGTCAGCAAATCCCCTTCTGTACTAAAAATATCGTTCTGTCGCCTTCCAAACAGTGGAAAACTGACCTCCCTTCCAGCTCATCCCAAAGCCTCCCACGGCGCGGCGCAGCGCAGCGCGAGAGCGCGATGACGTCAAAGGGCGACGCGGGGGCGTTGGCCGCTGGGGGCGCGGGGCGCGGGGGCGGCAAGGGGCGGCGCCCGGCCGGAAATCGAAGCAGGCGAAAGGCGGCGAAATCTCAGCCTCCGATGGAGCAGAACTCTCTCGTTGCAGAGGTCTAGGATGTGCTTCGACAACGAAATTTCTGAAGGTTGAAATTCCGTTAAGAGAACGTACGTGGACCCGCAAGGTTTACGAGCGAAAGTAAAAATGGTGAGAACTTGCAAAGAATTTGGGCGATATTAATAGTGATCATCGCAAGGTAATATTTACAAAAATTATGATATCAGGCGAGTCGTTAATACTCAGGATTTTTCCTATCGTCGAAGATATAGAGTGTGTTATGACTTTAAAAGTACGTCTCACTTCTCATTCCAAAACCTATATTTTTAACACTTTTTCCCCAACCAACCATTCAACACCAACACCAGAACATCATTTTAAATTTTAATAAACTGCAAGATGTAATATCAAAGATATTTTTATCGAAATACGGACTGGTATCTGTGCTGTCAATGGTATGTTGGCTCTTACTCCACCCACTTTGTGTTTCTCCATACAAATTTAAAATAAAATATTCGGATCAATACGTCGATGTATCTTTTGAAATAAAATGTGAAAGTGCTAATGAAACACTCTGGGTTCATTTGACTTCTCATTATGATTTTATGTAAAATAGTATATAATTTCTTCAGTTACGCTGAAATCTTAAGATAGCAATCTGTACAACAATTTTTGCTCCCTGTGAAAAGAAAGGAAAGACAACTAAATTGAAATGACCTTTAAAGGAAACTGTTAGGGAAGCTACCTTTCAACAAAAGAACAGACCCAAGGCAATCCGTTCGATCAAAGAAGTTCATGTACTACTCAAAGTCAAGCATTTTAAATTGTCTAATGTTCCCTTTGAAATTCAACACTTTAGTTAAAATTTCGTAAAAATTTTATTGATATGACGTATAAAACAATACATTACAATTTTTATGGTCATGATATACTTTCTTCTGTCAAGTTAATCTCTCGGTACAAATAAATATGGCAGATTTACATTTTTGTGTTTATGGCTGTGGCTTATCCCTTAATCACAGGCGCGACATTGAAAATTCATGTATCCAACACGTTCGGCAACAATCCGAAAATTTGATGAAATGTAGGAACACATTCGAGGCGGATAAAATGTAACATAATATCAGCTGCGTTCGTCTTGATACGTGTTGCAGGAAACACTTGCCGAAGCCACTCCTCTCTTGCAACAAGTTCCTTCTAAAACTATTAGGAGACACTAACACACAACAAAATTAACCTAGAAAAGTCGAGCGAAGAAAGTTGATACTTCGATCTCGCCTTAAGATCTGCGAGGTGACATCAGCTTTGCTTCTTGTTGTTCGAAGTCGCTGCACTGGTGTGGTTTACTTCTTTTCGAATTTGGAACTTGTTACCCTGTAAACACAAAGTAAATGACAACAGATATAAATTACAGAAATACTAAACTGGTTTTTGAGGGAAATGAATTGTTAGAATAATTAGAGAATAGCACAGATTACAACAGTGGGTAATCAATCAGTAATCTTGAGTCTGCTACTTACACAAGGAAACTTTCAGACCTTCTTTACATTCACAAAAAGCCTAGGCTTTACGAAGGGAGCCAATATAATTTTGCAGTTTTCAAACAGCAATTCTTAATTATTATCATTATAATAATTAGAGTTCACATAATATATTGGCTACTAGGTAGTATTACATTCGTTGGTGAAAGAATCCAGAATGTGTTGATAACTTACGGAAGAATGTAAGAAGGGGTCAATCAGCACGTATGCCAGTAAACTTGGCTCAATTAAATACAAAACTCAAAAAGAAAACAGTCGAATTTATTATAGTAGTCTAAAGAACATAAGAAAAAAGTTCGAGTTATTGACATTGAAGTTGCAGCGCCAAGAGGAATGAAAGATAACTTCGAGGTTTAGAAATTGATTATTTCATTACTTATGTTATAAAATCTGGAAAAATCATTTACGTAAACTAATTCCATTTAGGCCAAAAATACGCATTCATATATCGTACAGTAGGATTCACGAACCCAAGGATTTTCGTGGGAAACGGAATGTTTTAGAGATTTACTTTTCACTATACAAGTGTGTTACTAAACCTCGAACGCAATGTAAAAAAATGCGAGAAAAGTTAAGTATCTCACGAACTAAGCAAAGAAGTACATGTTTTTCGAGAGAAACTCTTCGACGGGGTCTTAATAGGGATTGAAAGGGAGAGGGTGGCGCAATGACACACGTGATCATATTTTGTCAAGTGGCGTTCGGCGTTGTGAATGTTTGAAAACGTTGTTTAGGTAGACTGGAAATGAAGCATAATATTAAATCGTCGTTAATGCTCTTTTTCTACTCCCATTGTATAATGCTGTCATTTGATGGCTGCAACCAATTGCATAATGATATTCATTTCGATACAGTTTTCATTACGATACAGGTTCTTGACCAATCAGAAAAGTTTTCACACCAAGTATTGACAATTAATAATTGAGAATCGTTCTAGTTAATGTTTCGTTTGATTGTGTACTTCAAAATTATATTTGATATATTATTCTTGTCAGTTTTTAATTTCTTTTATCATTAGTAATTTTTCCTGGAATATTATTTATAATAAATTGGATCGTAATGTTGATCCTATATGATTAGCGCAGTACTCTTTCGCAGGCGGAAGGGTGGCTAGAGCCACCTGAGCTTGCGAAGGTACGGTTAGGGAGCGTGTGCTAGGTGGCCTTGGGTGAATCCTTTATGTCAACTGCCACGAAACGATTCAGTGTAAAAGTTTAACTTATAGTAGTCGTAGAAAAAGTACCGTATGAAATTTGATATAGTGGGTATTAAAATACTCGTGTGAAGTTAACGATACTCTCTCGTTCCTCTCTCGTATCGTAACATCACACTCATCATGTACTATTAACATCATGGTTTCATAATGTACTATTAACCATTTCTTCCAATGCAGAGAGGAAGTAAATGCGAGATGAACAAGGATAAAAAATGAAGTTATTAAAGCGTTAGTTCTTGAGGTTGAATGCATCTGACTCGAGGAGAGGGCACGAGAGGCAACGTACACTCACCCATCGCAGCGCAGCGCAGCGGCGGCCGTGTGAGGCGCGGCGCGGCTAGTCCCGCGCATGCGTGGTGGGGCGGCGGCGCGCAGGGCGAGGGCCTGCAAAGGTCAGACGTCACAGGTCAGAGGGCGAAGCAATCCCCGCTGCCACGCCGCCTCGCGCAGTGGGTGCGCCACAATATCACTTACCAACGAAGCTTCTTAAACCATAAACTATTCGTAAATGTAATAAATGCAAATGAAAATGTGAAACGTATTGTTTTTAAACAGAGATTATCGGACGACAAGAGACTCATAAGTTGATTTACCTCACGGAACTTGCGGGTAATCCCAACTTCGTGGTTTGGCAGAGTTTTTCTAGATCAATGGAGTATGAGTCACATAATGACAGGGACTTTCGCGGTTGGATTAATACTCTACAGACTACACAAGTCTCCATTGAATACAGGTACTCTATACGTTTTTAAATGAAATATTATATTGGTTCGTGTAAAAATATTTTAATATTATTTTTAAATTGCAAACGCATTTTGAATAGAAATATTCAACGTTTCGATATTATTAGGAGGCATCGTAGATTGGTTATAGTTCGAACCCCTTTACACATTATCGGAGCAAGTTTTCTTGAGCCCTCATTTCGCGAGATGTGTAAGGAGTGAGGAGGTTGGTTTTTCGACAGCAGGACCGATGTATCAAATCGTTTATCAATCCAAAATATTTTCTATTTGTATAGAAGCGAACATTTTTGCTTATCAGATTTCGTCGAGGGCGCTCGTTACTCTTATTTATAAAATTCAACTAATGTTAGTAAAGGATTGGGAGTATGTGTTTCAGGGCTCAAGGAAATGTGTGTGTATAATAATTCTGCCTTCGACCTATCGCCCATCCCTAAAGAGAGGAATAGAACGATCGCTCGCAGTCCATGGCCGGTTGTTGAAGATACTGCTCCGACATTCGCCTGGAACTTACTAGATGAAACTCGTCCCCCAAAATCCTCGCCCAGGCAGTGGTCGTTTCAATGGACTTAGCTAATGTCGAAAACCTTTCCCGCCTCGGGACTCGAACTTACGATCTTACGGCCCACAGGACTTCATTTGCATACTTAAGTAAAAATAAAACAATGCAAAATTATGGTACTCAGTTTGGTAAGACATTTTTTCGAGGTTTCTGTTTTTTTATTTTATTCTTTTAAATGTTATTCTGTTCATATTTTTAAATAATGTCTTCTTGGTAAGAAGTAGTGGAAGGTTACAATTTTTGTACGAATCCCTTTTCCGTTCAGACAAGATTCGAAGTACTTCTTTACTACACGTTATACAATTTTTGTCCCGTTTTCTTACCAATTGTACTTACATGAAGCAATGCGATGTAACCCTCATGCCTTTATCGTTCTCTTGATGTCATTCTAAGAGCTGCAATTGACTGCGATAGATAATTATTGTATTACTGTCTTGCAGATTTTTCCCAATGTTCACTTTTTCCCTTCATTTGATGTCGTTCTAAAAGCTGCAAATGATTTTTTTAATTAATTTGTTATAGATTTTCCTCAATATGTATGTTTTTCCTCTTTAGGAGCGTGCGCCATTGATCCCATTTCGGCCCAGTGTATCTGTCGGCGAGCGCGCCATTTATCAACCGCGGGCGGCTCCTTATTAAACAGCTATATCGTTACGTAAGGCAGAGAGTTGTCCACTTTATTGAGGCTGTTATTGTCACGACTGCGGTTTATTTTCATTATACCCACTCCGCCGCCTTTGATGACTTATTTGATGTATAATATGTACCATATCTGCCCCGCATGGATAAACAATTCTATTACTAGATGAGACGTGTGGGCGATAAGAATGGTGATCATCTTTTTCGGAGAAAAATATGACGCAAGTTGCTTCATGTACTGAAATTTTGTTTGGGAGTAAATGCTCAAGTTCCGAGAAATATTGTAAGGAGTATAATTTCTCTTGCAATTTGAAAAGGATTGCGAGTCACAGTCTGCCTTCAGAGGATAAGGAGAGTCAACTCGAGGTTGAAAAGAGGAGAGTCAACTCGAGGTCGCTTAGTAAAAGATAGAAATAAAATAGAGCAACATTTTGCGATTAAAAAACAAGGGTACAAAAACAACACTAAACCATAAATATAAGTTAATTATTACTTCGTATTTAACAACTTCTATGCCTTCATTGCTGTTTTAGATGTTTTACAGGTTTTACAATCATTTACGGCTGATTTCTTGAAATTTAGAATTTTCCTACACACTAAGAATTTTTAATTAGTCTGTAGTTCAACGAATATAAATCCAACTTATGTCCTAGAATTATCAAAATATTATAAACATACAATATTTTTAAAAAAATTAAACAACCCAAAGTTCAATGCTTCCGATAACACAGGGTGTACAATAGTGACGAACCGTCCCAGGATGAACTCTGCCCCGCTCCCGGCCCAACCGATGCTCGCTTGTTCGGGCGAGGGTCGCTTTCGTCTGGCGGCAGTACAAAGCAACGTGACCTTCAAAGTTGGATAGGGCTGCGCGCGCACTTTGAGAGAATGGGCAACTCCGAATGAGACACGTAGCAATTCTGAATGAAATCACATTTCCTTTCGGACAGTTTTACTCGCCTTGGGGGTTAGGATCACACACATCCGTGCTTATTCGGACGGGAAATACGGAAACGAAAAAAAAAAACAAAACAAAAACGGGTGAAATATATCCCCAACGAGTGAGAGTCTTCTTATAACGGTATCGAGGAATTATTTTGAAACTATAGAGGAGGAATCATCTTTTTTAAATTAATTTTTTCGTGTTCGACAATACAATCTTCCAAGGGTTTTAGCAGTACATAAGATTAGTAAATGACATTTTTGGATTGGTCATTCGTAAAGCAAGAGCGATTTATACTCTGAATTAATTGTTGATTAAATTTAATTGTTAATTAAGAATATGAAGATAAATGCATATGTTTAGGAGCTGAGAGTGTTATGGTTTAAGAGAGTTTGAATCTATCGTTGGGAAATCTTTATTTTCTGCGTGGATAAACTGCCTTTTTCCTCATGGTAAAAATGATGGGACTTGGAGAGTTACGCAGATTGTAGTGAAAATTGTTTGCTAATTTTACTATGTTTTTTTCTACTATTGGAATTTTAAATTCTCGATGAATTTGTTCATTGGTAATGAACCAAGGAGAATTTAGAATATCTATTAGAAATATATTTTGGATTACTTTAGTTTTGTCAATATTGCTAGGAGCTGCACCTCCTCAGATTGGTCATCCATAAGTTATGGAAGGAAGGATGGGGGGAATCATAATAACATTGCTTCCGGAGCAAAAACCACTTCTCCAAGCTCGGAGCAACAGGGAGGGAAAAAGGCAAAAGTGACGACGTTGAAGACCGGGATGAGTAGAGGAAAGGGGATAAGAAGGGGATACTCATAAGAAGAATAGATGTGAATTCTGGAAAGGAAGCCTTAAAAATGCGAATACCTGAAGTAGGGTTCGTCAGAGCAGAATATAAATGAAATTTGCTACACTGATACCACCAGTACACGAACATAGAAGTACATACATGTTCAAGGAAATTTTAAGAGGGAGGTGAGCAAAAACCGGACGAAACAAGACGAATCACGACATTCAGCATAATATGAACCACAGATATCGATTAGAAAACGGCGTCCAACGTTATACCCTCTGAATTTCTCAAACTCACAGAAATTTCTCAACTCTCTTTTGCGACCTCAAACTTTGCTCAATGGATCAGGGAAACTGGATGAAAACCATACACGAGAAGAGGATAATTTACATAGAATCTGATCTATAATACTTGTTACAGGCATAATTAGTCTTTTAGAATGATACAAAACAATGGTAACTAATACATTGAATACCATTGTTAAGAGGAATATTACTTTAGATTTTTAGTATAGTCTCTATTTTTATCAAATTAGTTATACTTCAGAAAAGATTTTACTTGACACTTAAACTTGTGTTTTTATTTTAATTGTTTATAACATACCGGGTGTCCCACCAACTGTGGGCCACTCTCATATCTTCTAAACTGTTCATGATATAGAAATGCAATTTTCGCTCAACAACATGAGGCAAGTAATATACTGTACAGATATTGTTCGTAACATTTTTTAGTTTTTGAGAAATATAATTATCTTTGAACTTTTAAATGTAACATTATATTTTTATCACTTGCGATGGATAGATCATGAAAGAGAAATACAATAATGTATCATTTGTTAAGGTTGTGGCAATCGTTTGAATAAACAATAATACTTTCTGACATGTGATTTTAATTTGAACCGACAAAATTCTCTTTAGTAGCGCTTGTAACTATCGACTGGGGAAAGGTGGCTTTTGCTTCACGGCGCCGTTGACAGCCTCGGCGGCAGGAAAGCCACCTTCGCCAAAGACGCCAATTGCAAAGGTTGCTACAGGAAATATTGTCTGTTTAATTAAAAATCAAATGTCAAAAAGTATATTTTTGTACTCAAATTGCTATCATAATACTATTGGTTTAGTGGTGAAATGTCGTTGGCATTTAGAATTAAATGATCACAGGTGTTGTCATTGCCAACAATGTTATTTATTTCAACAAGAGCAGTTTTAATTGTTTAATCAATTGTTTGCTATTTTCTTGTACTAGAAAACTTATGATGATGGCTAAGTCATCGAAAGCTGCTCTTGTTGAAATAAATAACATTGTTGGCAATGACAACACCTGTGATCATTTAATTTAATCAAAATACTAACATATGACACATCATTGGAGTCCTTTTTTATGATCTATCCATTGCTGGTGAGAAAAATATATCCTTCCATTTAAAAAATGAAAGACGATTTGTAATTTCCCGAAAATAAAAAAAATATTTCAAACAATACCTCTACGGCATATTACTTGCCCCATGATTCTGCGTTGTTGAGCGAAAACGACATTTCGATATCTTGAACCATTTAGAAGTTATGGGGGGTGGCCCTTAGTTGGTGGGACACCCTGTTTTATTGGTTACATTAATACTCATTTACTTTATTAATAAAATATAATTTAATTACTTAAATATATTTGTTATTATTTATTATTATAATGTATTAATATTTTAATAATAATTAGATTAACAAGTTTCGTACGCGCATGTTTGTAGGAGTTGTTGTTGGCAAGTTCTGTAGTGAGTTGTTGCTGAATATGATCCCTACGTCTCGTGTATCAAATGGCATCTGAAAGGATCACTTACGTCGAGCGGTCTGCGCCGGGTGGTCGGCCTGGCGGTGCACCTCCGAGTGGTGCGCGGGGCCGGGGTGCTCGGGCTGGCGGTGCGCGGGCGCGTGGTGCGCGGGCGCGTGGTGCGCCGCCGGGTGCGCGGGCTGGCGCCGCCTCTCCGGCTGGTGCTCCGCCGCGTGGTGCGGCGGGCGGCGGGTGCTGGCGCCGGGCGCGTGGTGCGCGGGCGCGTGGTGCGCCGGGGCGGGCACGTGCGTGTGCGGCTTGGTCCTGCGCCGGCTGCTGGAGCTGCTGACGCTGGTGCTGACGCTGCGGCTGGTGCTGGTGCTCGGGGTCGAGTGGTGCTCTCGCGGCAGGTGGTTGATGACTTCTCGGCGGCCTCCATGGCGGTGCACGAGCGCCCGCGCTTCGCCAGCCCCAGGCAGAGCGACGGAGAGCGCACCATGTCGCCCAGGAACACGCTCAGAAGGTAGTTCTGCTTCTCGCCGGGAGGGGCGCTCTTGTAGCGGCTGCGCGCATTAAGCAAAATCATTAGATTCATGGATTACTGTTTCGGGCACGTCAACTTCTTAAGTCATTATTTAATTCGTGTTTTATCCTGGGAGACGACGGTGATCCTCCGCCATTAGATGGTGAGATCCGGTGCCGGCCTGTACATCGAAAACAAGACACGCGAAGAATTTACCCCGCACCTCCCCAGCTGGGATAAGCACTAAGCTTCTACCTGGTCTCCCGACATGTGTGTAATGGAGAACACGTAAAAGTAATTAAGGGGAGAGTGTACGACAAGGGAGATGGAGGAAAGATCGAGAGCGGTCCGTGGCCCGTTCCTTAGGGTACTGCTCTGTCATTCGCCGGTATTGATCGAAAAAAACAGAGAAAACTACCGATCAGAGCAGCCCCTAAAGTTCTCGTCCGGACTGCAATAGAGTTCGACCTAGCTTCGTAATTAACGTCGAAAATCAGTCATTTTCGGGACTCGAACCCCAGGACCTTCCTGTCAGAGGCTCTACAATGACTTCAGTTGATGCCCTGAGCCACCTCAGCTGGTGCAATCATTCGAAGAAAGCTTTTTATTTCATTGGAATTATTAGTTACTGAAGCTTGAGAAACTGAAAATATCGTATATTTTCATTCTTTTATAAAATGAAAATCTTTATTGGTATGTTTTTTAGATGAATTTAGGCAACAAACGCAAGAGAATACAAAAGTTGACGAGGTCGAGGTTTCCGGTTTTTACGTACGTGCTTTTCAAATCACAACAAAATTATTCCTTTGGGGTTAAGTGAATGAGTCTAATATTCTTTTCTTCGTCTGTTGGAGAGTATTTATTTACGCTGGTGAGATTCACTGTTTTAGCATATCTCTTCAATTAGCTGACGCTCGAAGAAAATCATGACAAAAAACAAAGCAAAATATTTTTTCAATTTCTTTTTGCAGATATTTAACTTCAAATAGAAGTGCGTTTAAACAAATGTGTCTTGCATTTGAAAGAATCTTTGTATTTAAAACACCAAAGGGTTTTGCTTAGAAAAACGTTTAAATTTTCTACTCAACCTAATTTTGTGTTGTTTTCTTTAAATGAAAGGTAGAAGGGCCTACATATATTATTACTTTCTCTTATTAACCAATTTTTCTAGAATAAATACTAAATGTCAATGATTTATTGAAATAAATCGAATGAATGCTTATCTGCCGTCATTTGTTCATTACGTCGGTTAATCGTGCGAGTTGCAATCGATCTACCGAAAGCAGCCTACGTTTCTTCGCCTAGCGCGAGCAAGCATGTGTCATTCTAAGCGAAGCGAAAAAAGTTGAATTTTTTTTTTTAAATTTGAAAACCTGAGTTTTTTTAATAGCGAAGATTAGTGAGTGTGTATAAACGCAAGGTTCAGAAACCAATTGACACGAGTCCCTTTTCGAAAATAATTCTGTAATTATAATTACATGTGACACATTTTAAAGTTAAAATAAAGATATATTAATTTAGGGTACACCGCTGTAGCCCACTATAGTAGACATGGACAGATATGGGCAGTCATGAAACATTTATATTACATTTTCAGAAACGTAATTGTATTGTTACAGAACTAGTAAACCTTCATCATTTCAGTAGCTTTAGAGAATAAATACTGAACGACATGAAACAATATTTTGTGTATTTCAATTTTCGGTACACTGCATATGTTGTACATTTCTGTTGTAACTTTACTACTATTCTTCCTTTTTTTGCAAAGTAATTGCAAGAGTTCAGGTAGCACTGGTTTTATTTCAAGAAGTGGTTTATTGTAGACCAGAAAATGGTAAGAATGCATTTTGAGAATCAAAGGTATAAAAGAAATAAAACAAAAGAAAAAATATTAAGTTAAAAAGTAAAGAAAAAAAAGTAATTTTGGAAATCAAAGCAACGATAAACATTAAAGAAAATAATAATAATAAGAAGAAAATAAGGTATTGTGAGAAAAAGGAGATAAAACAATAACCTCCATCCATAAAAAATGTGGGGTTCTATTTCTGTTCGCATCCTCAGAAAAAGCTTTTGTAAATTGTAGCCCTACAATGGAAGTAAATATTAAGTAATTATAGCTAATACAAAATTTGAATCACACCTCGCAATTCAAAATGCCCTCCGGCGAAACCGAGAATGATTTGCGGCATTAAATGATAGAGAGATCAAAGAGTGGTGGAAATATGGACAGCTGTTGACAAGAGAGCGGTGACCGTACGACGACCAGTCAGGTAACAGAACGACGGGACGGCAAATTTTCCTCGAGGTCAAAAGAGCAGGGCATTCAGTGAGCGAAGGGAGTGCTAAACGGTTGCATGAGAGACAGCGTCGTGAAACTACAAAAGTGCAGCAACGTAAGAGACGCCTTCTGCAAACGAGGTAAATATTCCTATATTATCATGATTTGTAGATCCTTTTGTAGTCTGATAAAGGAATCAGGCTACTTGGTCAGAAACACGAACAGATGATCGTATGATTCTTAAACTTAGAAACATAATAATTGACTTTTTTTATTTCAGCTTTTGCTTTTGTTTTTTTTAATTTTGATTTTGATTATAATTTATGCTGGTCTTAACCAGTAACTTCAATTAACGAAATAATGATTCCTGTACGAGAAGGCATTCTATTATTATAAGGCACGCTGATTCATGTGACTTCTTTTTGGTGAAAGGAGAAATATTGCATGGAAAGCGAACTGCTACTTGAAAGAGTACTGAAATTGACAAATGTATGGAGAGAGGAAGGCTTCTTAGAAGAAAGAGAATCTTCCATATGGATGCAGGTGCGTGGATGATGAACGACACTCGAGAAGGGAAGAAGTCATCAGGGAACGTGCAGTTAATGACGCAATTGACAGTAAGTCCCATCTACTTTATTGAACAATAATAAGCAGATTAAAATGTGATAAATGAAAAAGTGTAGAAGAGTTAGAATTTTCACCCAAATGGGGTGAATCGGACTAGACAGCACAGCTAGTATAAACTCTCCAAGGTCAAATTCGCTGAAGCCGAGGGATCGTAGAGGGGGAGCGGTATGGTTAGACGCCACAGGTTCAGTGAAATTTCTTTTTCATTCTGTGGTATAATCTGTCTCGAACACGTTTTTCAAATGTATATGATTTTAACTAGTGCAGAAAAAGTGAATGAATTATTTGTTAAACTGATTTGTATTCTGTTTCAATAATTACCTGTGAAATTATGATTAAATTTAAGGTTGATTCGAGGAAAAACGAGTATGGTCATTTATGATACTGGAATTTAATCGTACTCGTAAAAAGATGTCGAGGCGAGAATGTGATCGATTTATACAATTATCAATACTTTTTTCTGTGAAGATATTAAGAATTTGTGAAAGATTACATTGTTGCATTGTGATACAATTTGTGTTAGTGTAAATGTTGAAAAAAGTACAAATTCATGAGTGTGTTAGTGATATTGTCAGAAGAGTCTTACAATTATCCTGAATCCAAGAATTCTCTACACTTGATTTGAAAAACAGATATTTCCTAAAGTATTGGGCAGGGTACGAATAAATTCAGGAACCTTTTAGTGTAATTTAAGATCTTTCAAGTATTGACAATAACGGTGATTTGTGTGCATATCACCTCGGTCTCTTTAATCGGCCTAGTATTACACGGACGCGGAAAGGAAAATCGATCCTCTTCACCCCTGCAGAAGGCAAAGAAACACGGATCTAATATGAAACAGAGAAGATGGTGGATCAGAAACGGAGATCGATTGTAATATTTTTTTAATATGACAATTTTTAAAATTGTACGAAACATTTTTGGGGAAAATGCGATATTTTTGTCGTTTTTCTCTTTATTTGCTCTCTATTAACAGGGTAGGGCGTGAATACATTACACAGAGAATTCTCTCTTTTTGCCTGTCTAATAGACGATTATGGTTAACGTGCAATGCAAGTCAATCAATCAGCTAGTCCAGTCAGCCAATCAGCCAGTCTCAAACTTTTCAGCCCCTCCGACTCTCCACCTTGGTGTACCCTACGAGCGCGCCCTTTATAATGACATTTCTTATACTACATTCATTTTTGTTATACCTGTTTGGATTTTTTTCGTATAAAGCAAGTACAGGATAATCCAAAAATTAAAACTGACAGCTGTTAAATTTCTTTTACTTTGACAGTTTTAAGGCATTGAAAAATCAACTTTAAGATGAAACAAAACACAATTTACAAACAAATAAATAATTATTAATAATCTTTTTAACAGCAGTAAGCATATTTATGAGGCCACGAGCCTCGTTGAGGGATTTCACGAATGAATTAAAAATATTCATTTTACAAGGCAGGAGGTGTAACAATGACCTGTTCTACAGGTTCCTCTGTGTAGAAGGTATAGTTTAGCCATTGGTCGGAATATGTTCGCATGGAGGGGGGGACAGAGGAACCTTTCGACATGAATCTCTACATGTTTTATGAAATTTCATCCATAAAACTGAGGTGGGCTATTAGTACAAAATAAATATCATTCTGTATTGTGCACTCATTTCCATTTATTGTTATTAATAGTAGTATTATTTTTTATGTATAAATTTCTTTGTTTCTAGACCTAACCAATTCAAGGTCAATATGTATTCTATATAATTGACGATTGTGTACCTGAAGATGATGGGAAAACTTCGTCGAAATGTCGTACGACACGAAAATAAAGTATGAAATAAGAAATTACAATTCTTATGTTTCTGAAACAATGAAAGCTGTCTCAAAAATAGGGATCCTTAACGTGATGATGAAGTTACGAATAGACGGATCGAAACCTTACAGTACAACTCCACCGTCTTTTGTCACAGTACAACCAGTAAGTTCACTTGCTCCAAAATCTAGTTTTGCGCTGGGTAGACCCTCGGCCATGTTCTTGGTTGTCAGCCAATAGAATTTCAGCAGATACATTCAGATTCCATACACCGTGTGATATGAGAACGGAGTGGTTTGTGTTTAATTTGTTTCAGAGGACGTGGAATTTGAATAAAATGGATAGAATAATAAAATAAATC
This sequence comes from Acheta domesticus, assembly GCA_031308135.1. Taxonomy (NCBI): domain Eukaryota; kingdom Metazoa; phylum Arthropoda; class Insecta; order Orthoptera; family Gryllidae; genus Acheta; species Acheta domesticus. Next base: position 29,769,335 of record JAHLJT010009355.1, on the reverse strand, counting down.
GAACTAGTGAATAAAATAAATGTAAGAAAATCATTTTAAATGTAGTAATTATGTATTTCGCGCGCTGGGTGTTATACCAAGAACATGGCGGACGTCACTTGATCGAAAAAACTTTTGCAATGAGATTTGCCGCGAGTGAACATACTGGTTGTACTGTGCTTTTGTGTGCGCGGCGCACTGGCGCGGCGCCGCGGCGGGCGCGCCGCTCACCTGAAGACGGTGTCCCCAGTCGAGCAGCTGGTTGTGGCCGTGCGCCGCCAGGGCGCGCTGCGCGTACTGCGCGCACACTCTCTCGTACACGCAGACGCGCGCGCCGAATCGCTTGAGCAGCAGCTTCTCCACGGCGGCCGGGTCGGGCGCCGCCCCCGCGCCCAGCCTCCGACGCGCCGCCCAGCGCCGCCACCCCCGACTTGCCCTCCAGCGCGCGGCGCGCACGGCGGGCGTACGTCCCTGCAACACACAACGCGCGCGCGGTCAGCATTCGGGGGGCGATGCAAACAGGGCGACACACTCTTAACCTTCCAGCGGGCGCGCGTAAAATGTTCACACCAGCAGGCGCGTGTCGTAAATTTTACGACACTTCAATGACTCTTGAAAAAATCAAAGAAATTGTAGAACAATGGAATTTTATGTCGCATTATAATATCAAAGAATGATATTTACTACCAAAAAACATCCGTTGATAAAAGTTTGTATTTAGTATCAAAAGATCTTGTTCCGATCCAGTATCGTTCTGATGTTCGTCTATATTTTCAACATTCGTTTACTGTCACTGTCACTATCCAATTCATGATCTTCCTCCGATCAGACAGCTCTTGAAGAATATTCTGATTTTCCTTCACATGAATTCTTTATCTGGATATTTTACAGAAACTTTCTCCTCATTTGCATGTTTGTTTATAATAGTGCGTTATATTTATACGATCTTAAAGATGATTGATTATTATTAAATAACTAATTTCGCACATATTTCTTGCTAAATATAATTTTATAAAGAAATAGTTTAAAGGGGTCATAAATGACCCCGCGCCACCTCTAACGTAACTCTAGCAACCGCCACATCTCCAGGGTTAAAGCTGGCTCCACACATTCGGTATTCGCCGAGCAGCGAGCTACTGCTCACCCGATCCCGACCAACTGATATGTTCAGGCGAATGTTCACTCCCTTTGATGTGTCCAAAAGACATGGTGGGTATGGATGGCGCCGAATGTTCATCATTCGGCAAATAGCAAGCGACCAATCCACACTACTCGGGATTCGGCGAGCGGACGCTCGCTGTTCGCCGAATAGCGAATGTGTGGAGCCGCCTTAAGGCCCATTCACAATGCAAGCATAGATATAAGCATGGCGTTAACATAAAAAGTCAGGACACGTCCATTTGCGGACTCAATTCACACTGCCTTCACATAAGTATAACACATAAGACGTTAACTTAAAAGGTTGCATGCTTCAAGCTTCTGTGCTTATGCTTATGTAAGAAATAAGAAATGAACCAATCACAGTACGTTTAACTCTAAAATCTAGTATCGAAATAAGATCGAAGTTGATAGATCGAACAAAGACTGGTTTTCCAAATCGCTTGGTTGATTTCGGCGGTTTTCTACGTTGTTTTGCACGGTACGATCTTTTTGTAGTTTAGTTTTGTTGTAGTATTATAGTAGTATCATTTAGCTTTAATTTTTATTGAAGTTAAAGATTCTAACCTAACCCAACCCATGGCCGCAAGGCCGAGACGCCGCCGCTGGTAGACCTTGGCTCATAAAGGGCTGTTGTGCCACAGTATATACATCCATGTTTATAAATATAATATAATTAAAATAAAATATAGATTCTCACATCCAACCAATAGTAACCAGAATGACCCACAGAAAGACCCACAGAAAATACAAAATCCTTGCTTACGCATATGTTGGACATTGTGAATACTTCAGTCTATCACTTCTGTTAAAGTGTATGGTCTGTTAAATGTATGTTTACATTTGCGTGTGAATAGGCCTTTAAGGGGCATTTAATGGGCCTTTAATGGACCTTAAGGGCCTTTAAGGCGCGTCAACTGCTAGGGTCATTAGTTCCGTAAGTGTAACGCGTGAGGTGTCGGTGATCTTCCCTCGCTGGATGGCGAGATCCGGTGCCGAAAAAAACAAACAGAATTAGAAAACGAAGAAATAAATTCGTAGAATAATTGATTGAGTAGTGTTGCCGGGAACGACAACTGCTGGGGTCATTAGTTACATAACTGTATCGTGGGAGGTGGCGGGGATTTCCCTTGCTGGATGGCGAGATCCCGCACCGACCTACCCGTCGCCTTGCGGGGTTTTCCCTCTCCAGGTATTTCCCACCAGCGGGGCACCGCTCCAACCGAAACATGCTCTTAAGCTCCCGTCTGGTCTCCCGGCATGTATGGTTGTGTAACGCATGCGAGTGTGTGTAGAAGTAAGGAGTGAGGACAAGAAAGAGGGAGGAAAGATCACGTACGGCCCGTGGCTCGTTTGTTAGAGTACTGTTCCGGCAGTCGCCTGGTGTTGATGGGAGACATCACGGAAAACTACCGATCAGAGTAGGTGACCGCTGGAATTCTCCTCCAGGCAGCGACAATACTCGACCAAGCTATTTACATATTGTCGAAAACCCTGCCACCGTCGAGACTCGAATCCTAGCTCCTCCCGATCAGAGGCACTGCAGTGACGTAAATTAATGCCCTGAGCCATCTCAGCCGGTTTGTAGAATAAATGAGGAGAAAGAAACTCTGAGATTAAAAAAAAAAAATAAACAAAAATATAGGAGACTGATACACCAAAAGCAATAAATTCAGATAGAAAGAAAAAAATCGTAAATATCAGTTTATATTTGAGAGAATGTAGTTCTATAG
>JAHLJT010009355.1:29742027-29765465 GCA_031308135.1 Acheta domesticus | reverse complement strand
TCCTATCACTGCCTCTGTTGCCACTAACCTGGGAACTATTACCGTCGACCCGAGTATTTCATTTTATCCAATGCCGTACCATTTTATCACCGCGTACCAGCAGCCGCTTCCATTACAGACTTCTCCTCCGCCAGAACATTCTCAAAACGTGTTGTCATCACGACTGTCTATTCAACCAGCACTACCACTATCTTCAGCAACTCTAAACGCGATGGCCATCATCGTAATCATTAGTACGACCATATCAACCTACACTTCTTCGTCCAGATCTATCTTAGTACATTAACTTCAACAAACATTTCAACATGTAAAACCATAGCAACTTCAACAATCGTCACCACACCCACTTCAACCATTACCATCACAGATAATCCAACTCCATTCTCCTCCACTGCTAACTCGGCAGGTACTTCCACTCCACCTCCACCTGCCACCTCAGCCAACACGGTAGGTACTTCAAATACCACCAGCCTTAAGTGGCTCAGGGCATCAATTGATGTCACTGCAGTACCTCTGATCGGGAGGCCCTAGGATTCTGGTCCCAACGGTGGCAGGATTTTCGGACACTGGCTTAATGCAGGTTATTGTGGGTAGATCGAATTCAGGTCGCTATCTGGAGGCGAATTCTAGCGAACGCCTGCTCTGCTCGGTAGTTTCCGCGTTTTCTGCGATCAACACTTCCTCTTCCTTGTCCTATCCTCACCCCTTACACACACACATATTTATTACATGTGCTACCTATCACACATGTCGGGAGACAGGTCGGGAGCTTAGCGGTTGTCCCGGCTGGGGCGGGGCCCCGCTGGTAGGAGATAAGCTGGTTAAGGGGGAAAACCCCGCCAGTCGACGTAGGTCGGCGCCGGATCCACTGGGGGAGATCCCCGCCACCTCTCGCGATAAAACCGGGAGAGATGGCTCAGTGAATCAACTGATAGCACTGCAGCCCCTCTGACCGGGAGGTCCTAGGTCGAGTCCTGACGACGGCCGGATTTTCGACACTAGCTTTTCAGCTAGGCCGAATTCAGTCGCTGTCTGGAGAGAATACTAGCGGCCGGCTGCTCTGATCGATAGTTTTCCGTGGTTTTCTCCGTTCAACACCAGGCGAATGTCGGAGCAGTACCCTAACAAACGGGCCACGGACCGCGCGCGATCTTTCCTTCCTCTTCCTTGTCCTATCTTCACCCCTTACACACACACACACACATTTACACTAACATGCACTACACTACCACATATGCCGGGAGACAAGTCGGGAGCTTAGAGCTAGTCCCGGTTGGGGCAGTGCCAGCGCTGGTAGGAGATACTTGGTTAGGGGAAACCCCGCTAGTCGTCTGTAGGTCGGCGCCGGATCTCGCCATCCAGCGGGGGGGGGGAAATCACCGCCACCTCCCGAAGAAAAAAACACGCACTTCACTTACGGAACTAATGACCTCTGCAGTTGACGCGCCCAGAATCACGAACTTTCAATCAATCAATCCCGCGATAAAACATCCACAACACTTACGGGGCTAATGACCTCAGTAGCAGCCGGAAACACTAATCAATGTACCAACGTCTTTGTCCTAGATGTCCTCGCACCCAAACCGCCATCCCCGCAGTCCGTTCGTGTTGCTCCGTCGCAGCCACGCGTTCGGCCCGCGCCGCGCCGCGTCGCCCAGCGGTCGCTCTAATTCAATCATCGCACGGTGTCTGCGGCGACCGCCCGCGCCACCCGCGCTATCTCTAAGGCGCGCGGCCCACACCACGGTCAGGGCTGGCGCTGCCGGGCTGCGGCGCAATTAGTGTCAAGATAACTCCCATGTATACATTACTCGGAGCGCCTCCTCGCTGGGCACGTTTTTAATGCCCTCGAGTGCTTTGAATTTATGATTTTCCACATCTGAGGTGGTGTTCTGTTCGTTCGAAAATAACTCCACACGAAGAAACTTGATGAATGGAAAACGCATATATCGAAACTATACAGCGGCGAACTTACCCATACGAAGTTTAGATTGTTTTTAAAATTACAGTCAAATCGCGGATCACAGATGACATTCCTCTTTCAGGTGAAACAAATTTCGGAATGAGATTCAGCTGTTGAGAATAATGATAGAACCGAGTGGCCGAATATGGGAAAAGGCAAACAACCAGATATTCCATGAACCTGCTTTTTCCATCAATAATCCAGTACTGAGTGTCCGAGATTTGCCTCATGGATAGAAACGAGATGATGACCACTACGCTGCCATTCTTTTAAAAACTTTCCATAAATAATTTCGTTCCTTTTGCTTTCAATAGCCTCGAATTGTTCTCACAATTTCTCGATTTTTTTTTATTTTTCGTTATCTAATTATTTCCAAGCCACCAAATGGCTTACTTGACTCCGGGCATCCCGATTCTGATCGGGAAGTCCTAGGACTCGAGATCTGAGGGTAGAAAAATTTCGACACTATCTACACAACTAGGTCGAATTCATCGACTGTCTGGAGGCGAATTCTAGTGACCGGCTGCTCTGATGGGTAATTTTCCGTGGTTTCTCCGATCCACGCTAGGCAAGTGCCTGAATAGCCCCCTATCAATCAGAACACGGACCGCTCACGACAAGTGTTTCCTCTTCCCTGTTCTATCCTCAACTCTTACACATTTACACTACCACTCATACCGAGAGACCGTCGAGAGCTTGGAGCGTGTCCCGGGTGGGGAGGTGCCTCGCTAGTGGGGGGAGTTAACTGGTTGGGGAAAACCCCGCAAGCCGGCGCGTAGGTCGGCTCCGGATCTTGCCATCCAGCGTTGAAAGACCACCGCCACCTTCCACGATAAAAAAACATACCCTTCACTTACGGGGCTAATGACCTTAACAGTTGCAGTCAGAATCAGGCAGAATCAGTCAGAGTAAGTCAGAGTAAGTCAGAGTAAGTCAGAGTAAGTCAGAGTAAGTCAGAGTAAGTCAGAGTAAGTCAGAGTAAGTCAGAGTAAGTCAGAGTAAGTCAGAGTAAGTCAGAGTAAGTCAGAGTAAGTAAGTCAGAGTAAGTAAGTCAGAGTAAGTAAGTCAGAGTAAGTAAGTCAGAGTAAGTAAGTCAGAACAGTCAGAGCAGTCTCAATCAATCAATCAATTACTCGAATTTCTCTTATTTTTCTATATCTAATTGCATCCAAGCCTCCACCCTCGTCCGAGGAGAAATTTCCAGAGGCCGGTGCGGCGCGGCGCGGCGGCGTGACGTGTGCGCGTCTTATCACTTCGCTTTGATTCCCGCCGGCGGCGGCGGCGGTGGCGGCGGCTGGGCGCGTGCGCGGGGCGTGAGAGGGGGAGGGGCGGCCAGCAGCTGGCTGCCAGCCGCTATCGCCCCGCGGGGCCAGCGACCCGCGTCGAGGCCCCACCCGCGCGCCGCGCAGCGCATCGCGCCCATCTTCGCTGCTCGGGGAAACACCTTGTTTGGCGCCGCCGCGAGAGAGAAAAGCGTACTGCATGCGTTGCATGTTTTATGTGCGCTATGTGAGGAGTAGATTTTTAAGCTGATGCCAATTTACCGTTTTGACGTAGACACTCGGAATTAAGAATTAACATATTGTATCATGACGATATAACAGGAACTCCTTTTGTTATTTAAGGTCCCATCAACTACTTGGCCGTTAGCGACCTCTATTGGAAGTAACGTTATGGTACGAGGATGAAACGATATGGTGATGATACGGGGTGAAAGGACGAACACATGCAACCATGCCCGAGGCGGGACTCAAACCCCACGGTCCCCACTTGGACCCCACGGTCTACGGCACTACTGTCTTGGTGATCTCGGCCACGGGGCCGACAGGGACTACTTTTATAGCACCTAAAATACATATTTCATCACTAGAGCTTTAAAAAGTCTATTTGTCCGTCAGTAATCTCCTTTTCATATTTTTATTTATTTATTTACTTATTTATTTATTCTTATATATTTTGGGGACTGTTTACATGTTGTTTTGAGGTCCCACCATCTTAAAGAGGAACTATTCTCTTCTGTTACTCATGATCTCGAAATAAATTGCAAGCAGTTTCAGCGCTTCGAATAACTTGCAGTTGACACTCAGACTGATCTGCTAGGTTTATTTTGTGCAAATACTCGCAGGTTTGGTTTTAGGCCAATCTTGTTTTGAGGTGCTCAAAAATTCGATCAAAAGATTTTCTCAATGCTGTACATATTTTTCCCTCCTAGACTGCGAATAATTTTCAACGACGTTTTTTAAACTTAAAAGCAATAATAAGGCTCTTATTCGACATTCAATAAGCTAATTTTATTCCTTTTGAAAATCAGGGAGAATCTGAAATATTTTAAATGAAAATCGCACATTATCGGGACTGCTTAAAAATTCTAATGGAAAAAACGGCTAATTATTCCAACATTGAAATATGCATCAGTGAAATGTGTTAATGGAGAAATAATTTTCAACTGAACAATGATCTCGAGTCACAAATGACCAAGATTTCATTCCCACAATTTACAACTGGTTGATTTAATATTGTAGAGCAGATTATGGATTATAACTTCATTGTAAAACGTTTAGTGATAAATGTATTTAATTGCGCGTTTTATTTATGGTTGCTCTTATCATGGTTTAACATTTGCATCTAAAACTTTCTTCCTGATATTAAACTAATGGTTTAGTAATACGAACCACAAAATCTTGATGATTTGGAAAATAATTTTGAAGCAATGTTTACTACCTACTTAAGAAGTTATGACATCTGTTTTGGCATTTTAATATCGTATTTTATGTGCATGAGGGGTTATCAAGTCTAAAAATCCGACATCTAGTGATGAGTGCCGTGCCCGTTTATGAGTGGAACCGACGGAGGATGATTATGCCTTCTCTCCTCTTCTGGGAAGATGATCACAGTCGGGGTTTGCTTTAGCCTTCCACTTGTTAGGTGGTAATGAGTGGTAAATGATAATGATAAATGAATGATAATGGATGGGATGAGGATCAGGTGGGATACATGAGTAATATGAGCCATTACCACTTGATGAAAACACCCATGCCTTATAGGAAACTAGAACCAGCAACTGGCTTTGAATACTTGTACTCTCCGAGCCACCTGCACCGCCGAGGTCAGCGTATGTTTAACAGGCACTGCCGCGTTTATCTCTGACAACCGGGCAAAACTATGGCTTAATACGCGTCCATTGATAAACACATCAGTTGAGAGATTTTATTACTTTATCCCAGAATAAAAATCCTCAAGTAAAATCTCTCGGTTGATTTGTTTTATTTTTTATATATTTATATATTCCTGTAGTTTGATACACTATTAGTAATAAATTATGTTGACAAAGTCATTTATTTCATTTTTAAAATTGTGTCAACAACGCTACATCAATATTTTCATAAAATCTTCCCCTATTAGAGTAATAAATTATTGGATAATGAGGATCTGGAGTGTGATTTAGATCGCTGACGCTCGCAAGGTGAATAAATTCATGGATGAAGCGACGTGCTGTCGAGGTGTCTCTATAGTGAAACTGTCGCCACAGGCGGGTTCATTTGCATGCTTCCTCCTTTCGATATCGCTTATTTGAAGTATCAGCGGGGACTCAAAGGGCTCTCAATATAATCACAAACGCAGCGGATGCGTCAAAGACCCTCCACTAAGTAGCTCTTTAAACGAACCTCACACGTGAATTTAATTTACAGCGCCTACACGAAAAGCAAATCATGACTCTAGTATCGGTCATGCACCGGAAAGTAGGTTATCTCCTGCTCCGATGCGCTCTAAGTCAACACGGCCGCCTCATATGCAGTCGAAGGGGGAGACGGAGGGGAGGTGTTTGCGCGGGGCAATCGAATGAGTCGAAACGCCGCGAGACACCAGCCCACTCGCCCGCCCCCCCCCGCCCCACCACTCACTCCCACCCCGCCCCGCCCCGCCCGAAAGCCAATTGGCGCTCGTGTGACGACGCCGGCTGAGGGAGGTGTCTCACCCGGGGGGAGGCCCGGCATGTTGACGCTGTTTTCGTTACAGGGAGTTGTGTGTGTGAGAAAGAGAGAGGGTGAGAGACAGAGAGAATGAGACAGAGACGATGAAAAGAGGGTGAGAGACACAGAGAGAGGGTGAGAGACACAGAGAGAGGGTGAGAGACATAGAGAGAAGAGGGTGAGAGACACAGAGAGAGAGGGGTGAGAGACACAGAGAGAGAGGGTGAGAGACACAGAGAGAGGGTGAGAGACACAGAGAGAGATGGTGAGAGACACAGAGAGAGATGGTGAGAGACACAGAGAGAGATGGTGAGAGACACAGAGAGAGATGGTGAGAGACACAGAGAGAGATGGTGAGAGACACAGAGAGAGATGGTGAGAGACACAGAGAGAGATGGTGAGAGACACAGAGAGGTGGTGAGAGACACAGAGAGAGATGGTGAGAGACACAGAGAGAGATGGTGAGAGACACAGAGAGATGGTGAGACACAGAGAGAGAAGGTGAGAGACACAGAGAGAGGGTGAGAGACACAGAGAGAGAAGGTGAGAGACCCCAGAGAAAGAGTGAGAGACCCAGAGAGAGGGTGAGAGACCCAGAGAGAGGGTGAGAGACCCAGAGAGAGGGTGAGAGACCCAGAGAGAGGGTGAGAGACCCAGAGAGAGGGTGAGAGACCCAGAGAGAGGGTGAGAGACCCAGAGAGAGGGTGAGAGACCCAGAGAGAGGGTGAGAGACCCAGAGAGAGGGTGAGAGACCCAGAGAGAGGGTGAGAGACCCAGAGAGAGGGGGAGAGACCCAGAGAGAGGGTGAGAGACCCAGAGAGAGGGTGAGAGACCCAGAGAGAGGGTGAGAGACCCAGAGAGAGGGTGAGAGACACAGAGAGAGGGTGAGAGACCCAGAGAGAGGGTGAGAGACACAGAGAGAGGGTGAGAGACCCAGAGAGAGGGTGAGAGACCCAGAGAGAGGGTGAGAGACACAAGAGAGAGGGTGAGAGACCCAGAGAGAGGGTGAGAGACACAGAGAGAGGGTGAGAGACACAGAGAGAGGGTGAGAGACACGGAGAGAGGGTGAGAGACACGAGAGAGAGGGTGAGAGACACGGAGAGAGAGGGTGAGAGACACGGAGAGAGGAGGGTGAGAGAGACGGAGAGAGAGGGTGAGAGACACGGAGAGAGAGGGTGAGAGAGACGGAGAGAGAGGGTGAGAGACACGGAGAGAGAGGGTGAGAGACACGGAGAGAGAGGGTGAGAGACACGGAGAGAGAGGGTGAGAGGACACGGAGAGAGAGGGTGAGAGACACGGAGAGAGAGGGTGAGAGACACGGAGAGAGAGGGTGAGAGACACGGAGAGAGAGGGGTGAGAGACACGGGAGAGAGAGGGTGAGAGGACACGGAGAGAGAGGGTGAGAGACACGGAGAGAGAGGGTGAGAGACACGGAGAGAGAGGGTGAGAGACACGGAGAGAGAGGGTGAGAGACACGGAGAGTGAGGGTGAGAGACACGGAGAGAGAGGGTGAGAGACACGGAGAGAGAGGGTGAGAGACACGGAGAGAGAGGGTGAGAGACACGGAGAGAGAGGGTGAGAGACACGGAGAGAGAGGGTGAGAGGCACGGAGAGAGAGGGTGAGAGGCACAGAAAGAGAGGGTGAGAGGGAGGGAGGAGTGAAAAAGGAACAGATTTCTAAAGTAGACTATTTGTTTACAACTCTCGCTCTGGCCCTATGCCTAGATTTAAGTGACAATTCTGTTGATAGTGGGAAAGTTTCCAACTACATGCGACCATTGTTGAAACATGTAGTATATGAAATATAATATTTTGATTGGAGAAATCTATGGTAGCTATTAAATTAAGTAAGAAAATCTTTTTCAAAAACAGTTTGATTGGAAATGAAGAGGGTAGCCAAAAAAATGTTTTCTGTCTCACGTCCCTCTCCCAATTAAAGTAACTGCATACAACTATTAAGAGATGAGAGATTCGCAATATAAAGATTAGTTATATATTTATTTCCAGCCAAATCAATGCTAAGGTTATCGTCATGCATTTAATTTATAAAATTAGCTATTTGTCATGGGTTCATTACCTTTATTTAGTCGACCTGAGTCAACTGCTTTACCCATTAATGAAGTTTGGCTCGATTACAATTCAACGCTCTTAAGCTGGAGTTGTTTTTTTTAACTCACATGTGAAGCGACTTAAACACATGCCTATTAATGTCAAAGGGACTTTGAGAGATCCACGTAATTGATATAAAGCATATGAATTACTTTCAGGTAAAAATGCAACTACGCACCCTTTACGTCAACTCCAGCACCCACTCACTCACCCATTCACCCGTCCACACGCTCATTCCACGTAGTCCCCGCTTGCATCGTCGACGGTCCGATCTTCTCGTCTAATGATGGCAAATTTTAGCAAAACATCGACACATCACCAAAAGGTTTTCGATGTCGATGAAAACACCCGCTCATTGCACGTAGTTCCCACTTGCATATGCGCCAGTCCGGGCTTCCCGTCTAGTGATGAAAACTTTTTGCAAAACATTACCAAATGGTTTTCGATGTGTACAAAAACATCGATGTTTAAAATATACATGTTTTAAATTTGATGAAACATTTTGAAGTAAAATGTCCTCGTGGTCTAACGTGACTCATAACATGCCAATATTAGTTTAAAGTATATTCTGCCTTAAATTTGGCTGTTATCTTTATTTGTAATCAATGTTGTATGTAGTCAAGTTTCAAAATGCAGTTTAATGTTATCACCCAGTACAAAATAATTAAAAAAGGTAATAACAATGGAGAAAAGTTGCGAATAGCAACAGGTTTCATGCAGTCTGGGATCGACAACACTGACAGTTGTCAAGAGATGTTGATTGCGGGCAATCCGCAAATTAAAAAAAAAAAAAAAAAAAAAAAAAAAAAAAAAAAAAAAACCTGGAAATTTTATTTATATAATGAAAAATTGTTCTTGAGAACATCGATGTTTCTGAACCAATATAGCGATCTGAAGATAACATCGAAATCAAAACATCGATGATACAAAATTGATGTTTCTGCTCGATGTTTTAACAAAGCTCGATGTCTCTTTATCGATGTTTTTAAAAAAGTTCGATGTCTCTCTATCGATGTTGTAAAAACATGGATGATTTTTTGCCATCCCATTCCCGTCACATGGCTCTCGTGTTGTTTTAATCGATTTCCGAGCGGCGGCGCCACGGTCGCCGGGCGCCGCCGTCGGCGCGGGCGGCGGCGGCGGCGGCGGCGGCGGGCGGCGGCTGGAGCAGCGTCTCCGGGCGAACAAAGGCGTGGGGAAGCGAGTAAGAACGTAATTTTACGCAACCGCGCGGCGAGGGTTGACGAGGGGTGATCCGACCGCCGGTTGGTGACGTTTGACGCGAAAATCACGGGTATGAAAACAGCCTCCGCGGGCTGCGGTCGCGTCGGGTGGGAAGGCTGAAGGGTGGCACGCGTGGCGTGCGAGCAACGGAAGGGATGGGCGCGAAGGGCCCGGCGGCGGCCGGCCGGCCGGGTGGAAGGAGGAGGCGCGGCTTGACACGAAACGATAAAGATCTCTGGCCGTGCTCTGACGTAAGGCGTCAATTCTCAGTTGTAATCTCTTCTTCCCTTTTTTGTTTTGTTTTATTAATATTCAGAAGCATACCACTTCCCCGTTTGGAAAGCTAAAAGAGAGGCACTGGTTAAAATATGTCTTCATTCATCCGTGTACAAAACACTATCTGATATCTGAAATATCCACCTCAAATCTACTGTCTTTTGTTATTGGCGTTTGCCTTTGCAAAAAGTTCATGGATGCATCCCATCATTCATATTTCAGATTGAGCAGCATGGATTTCCCTGGTTTATACTACGAAATAGTTTTCTTCTTCTAGATCTCTTATCCTTGGAAGTGTTTCTACAACTATCGGCTTTCCCCAAATGGGCACTTATAATATTTTAGGCCGCAGAAGCCGAGCGAGAGGTCAGGCCGATATGTGATCGCTGCATAAGCAATTGGACTAGTTGTCGGGACGAAACGGTGCACCATGAGACCGTCAGAGACGGCAACTGAGAGTGCAACCGCCAGAGTCGGCAAGTGCCACCGCCACCGCACAGAGGGAGAGCGGCGGGCGGGCGGACGGACGGATGGACGGACGGACGGACGAAGGGACGGGTGGGCGAGTGGGCGGGCGTGCGAGTGGGCGGGTGGGCGAGTGGGTGGGTGGGCGACTGGGCAGGTTGGCGAGTGGGTGGGTGGGCGACTGGGCGACTGGGCGAGTGGGCGGAGGGGGGCAAGTGGGGGGGCGAGTGGGTGGGCGGGCGAGGGAGCGGGCGGGCGAGTGGCGGGCGGGCGAGTGGGCGGGCGGGCGAGTGGGCGGGCGGGCGAGTGGGCGGGCGGGCGAGTGGGCGGGCGGGCGAGTGGGCGGGGCGGGCGAGTGGGCGGGCGGGCGAGTGGGCGGGCGGGCGAGTGGGCGGGCGGGCGAGTGGGCGGGGCGGGCGAGTGGGCGGGCGGGCGAGTGGGCGGGGCGGGCGAGTGGGCGGGGCGGGCGAGTGGGGCGGGCGGGCGAGTGGGCGGGCGGGCGAGTGGGCGGGGCGGGCGAGTGGGCGGGGGCGGGCGAGTGGACGGCGGACGAGCGGGCGGGCGGACGGGCGAGCGGACGGGCGAGCGGACGGGCGGACGAGCGAGCGGACGGGCGAGCGGACGGGCGAGCGGACTGGCGGACGGGCGAGCGGACTGGCGGACGGGCGAGCGGACTGGCGGACGGGCGAGCGGACTGGCGGACGGGCGAGCGGACTGGCGGACGGGCGAGCGGACGGGCGGACGGGCGGAACGGGCGAGCGGACGGGCGAGCGGACGGGCGGACGGGCGGACTGGTGGACGAGCGAGTGGTCGGGCGAGGGGGCGGGGCGGGCGGGCGCCGCGCGTGCGACGAGCGGGCGCCCGCGGGCGTGAGGGCGCGCTGCAAGTCGCCCGGGCCGGCTCGCATGACACATCAGCATGACAATGGGCGCGGCGGCGGTGGCCGCGTCCCGCTCGCGGGGCGTGAAATTGCTGATAATTAGACACCCGCACCTCAAAGCGCCGCGAGCCACGCGCGCCCGCCGCCGCCGCCGCCGCCGCCGCCGCCGCCGCCCCCGCGCGCTGTCGCCGACAGGCCTGCCCCCGGGCGGCGGGCGGGCGGGGGGCGTGTGTCGATTGTTTCACTCTGCGTTGCTGCTGCGCCGAGGGATCGGAGGTGAGGAGGTTGAGTGCCGAGAAGCAGGAGGAAGAGGAGGAGAAAGGAGAGGATGTGATGCAGGGGGTAGTGATGTGATAGTAACTTGGGAGTGTGGTGGGAAGAGCAAAGCGAAAGTGTGCAGGGTGGAGGAGCAACGCTCCTCTGGCATCAAATATTGTTTTTGTACAGAGCGGTTCCGAACGGAGGATCTTGGGCACACATCCCCGCCGGCTTTAGACTTGGAAATATATCAGTACGAATTACGAGATATATTTAATATATAGATTTTATTGTCATGATATAATATTACGTTATTACGTCATATTTGTACGTTAAAATGATATATTTCATAATTTATCCCTTGGCAGTATCTGGATCCATTGTTTCTTTTCCTCAAATGAGACGATGGTCAGAAAATGCTATGAAAATTTCGAGAATTAATTTTTATCACACCGGTCCATCATTTTTTTTATTATTGGTTTTATAAAATGTTTTTGCCTTAATTAAATTTGTAAATGCTAAAATGTGAACAAGAAAAGAAATTTAGAACGAGGAAATTTCTTTCTTTTGGTGTTCATAAAAGTATGAGGTTTGTCCTTATCTAATCAGTGTAGGTTGACGCAGAACGTATTTTAATGATAGGTTAAGAAGTGCATAATGAAGTGAATATGATTCACACACTTGTTAGTTGGTCTAATGGAATAAAAGTTGTATACATAACAAAAGTTTATCCTAGTTTCGCGTCCATTTAAACAAATAAGTATATTTTACTAGTGTAAAAACGTACATTACCACTATTTATTAGTCCTTATTGGGTGCCATAAACTTGTAGTCGCTTGAATATGGCATTTTGATCACAGCCATGTATAAAGCCATGTGATAGTTGAAGACTTAAGCAACTGCTTTGACTACTGTAGCGATGAAATTAAGCATATGCATGTAAACTATCTACAAAGCAATTGAACTTTCTTCTAATCCATCGGCAAATTAGAAAATTAAATAAAACTACAATATACCTATGCACAACACGACAAATCGTACCACGAACAAGCGGTATGACAAAAATGGTATGTTATCTTTTAATATATTTTAACCTGTACACTTCCGCTTCAGTTTTTGTTTTTTTTCATTCTCCTTTAAATATTTCTGTAATCGCCATCAAAACAAAAGCAAATCAGAACAAGCAATCTTAACAAACAATGATTTACATAAAAGTAAATACTTCCGAGCCAATAAACGAGTGGTTATCCATGACAGTAGCAAAGGAAGGAAACAGCCAACTGGTGTGGCGGTTGGCGGGGACTGCATCCAAGAGGCGGAGGCCATGCGTCGGCAGTGCTGCCAACCAGCCAACGGCAGCGCGGGGGAGGGGAGGGCGTGATTGGGAGCGATCCTGGCGGGGCGTGAAGAATCCGCTTGTCACATGTGGCAGGGCGCCTCCCCCCCTCCCCGCCGTGCGTCCGACCGCCCGCCCGCCCTTCGCCCGCCGCTGCATCTTGCGCCCCGGGCGCGCGTGCGGCTGACAAGCGACAAGCGCGCTCCGCCGCTCGGGGATTCCCCTGATGCGCTGAGGTACTCTTTCTCTGCATTGCCTTGCACATTGTCGATGTTTTTACGTTCGTTTTCCCTTGAAAAGAACTGTTGATGCGTTAAACTTGTAAACCATGACTGCATGGAATTCGCTTGTGCGTGAAGTTTGTGAACTAATTTTTTTGTCACGTTATTTCATAATCGGTAATCAATCGA
Source organism: Acheta domesticus (assembly GCA_031308135.1). NCBI lineage: Eukaryota > Metazoa > Arthropoda > Insecta > Orthoptera > Gryllidae > Acheta > Acheta domesticus. The sequence goes on along the minus strand of JAHLJT010009355.1, from coordinate 29,752,573 downwards.
TCGATCTTTTAATACGCGCTTAATTATTTATGTCAAAATATACTAGTGATTTATAACAATTCACGTTTAATTTCTTCCAAGAATATAGAAAACTAAATTTTAGTCAAGTACAAATTGTAATAAATTATTCAAGACAGTGTTATCATTACACATTTTATACATCACATGTGAGAACTCAAATTTTATTATGACCATTGCACCACCATTTCACCTAAGGAAAGGCGAGATGAATAAGTATATTTAATGGATCTGCAGTATTCATATTAAAATCGAGAAAATTTATTTAATCATCCTTCATTCTTGTTTCCCACAACTCATATTCTATGCCTTTAGATACAAATTAAACAGTAAAACTATTGCTGCAACTAATAACTTATTAAAAAATGACATAAAATTATGTATTATTGTGACGTTTGTAGATGCAAGTCACAACACAACAGTTCAGTGGAGAGCATGCAGTTAATGCATATTTACGTTCATCAATAGAACGTTTTTAGAGCTAATAGCATTAATTGCAGCATTGCAGCGTGTTATTTAAAGGAAGTGGTCGTAGGGAGTGCGAGAGTAGCCGTGTCCCTGAGCGCGGTCATTCAGCCCCAGCTGCCCCTGCGAGAGAGACTATTCTCATGACTTACGTGTGGCGCACGTTGCAGCAGCGCGATTGGAAGGCGCAGTATCTTTCTCATCTTTGAAACTAAAGTTCCACGTTTTTTCCATGAATGTATCTGAAATATTAAAAAGATTTAATACAGTAATCTTTGAAAGTATTCTTGTTCACTTCTGTCTATTAGTGTCCATTCATTAATTAATCATACAATCAAAGGAAACATATTGTATATTCATAATCACCATAGAATATTTTTATACAACTTCTTGCATAAAAATTCGTTCTCATCGTCACCTTTGTAATCTCAATTCAACAACCACTCTCATTTCATTTTCCCCTGGTAACCTAATTTACACGCCGACCTGTGTACAGTAAATCAACTCCATGCTTAATATGTAAGAAATCGTTTTCAAACTCATGTACTGCACTGAATGAATATGCAATGTATTTCACTTGCCCAACATATTTAAAACGAACATTGAGTAATTTGTAAAATAATGCACTCGATTAAAGTGATATCAGAGAATAGATCGAATTGACGGATTCCTGTACATTGATACAAGAAATTGGTTTGGCTCCATTTTGTTGTATTTTTTGATACGTAATTTTTAATTACACTTCCAAAAACAGCTTTTCTGATTGCACCTGCGATTGTTTCTTTTGAAGCAATATCCATTTCGATGTATCACCATTTTATCTGGCGGAATTAAAAGAAACACTAGCTATTGACGCTGATTCCTTCCAAATTAATATGAATAAATTCATTAATATAATTCTTATGATTTTATTCAGGGTTACACTGGGACCTTCTTATGGAACGGATTATTTTGCTTAATACCGCCGTCGCTCACACTTCTAATGACCACTTTTCTTCAGCGCAAGTTATATTTCACGCCTCTTTTTTTTACTATTTCGGGTTGCCTTGCTTCCTTTTCAGCAGCCATCAGAAACCAGTTGCCTCTACTTCAACGATATCGGAATCGCTTTTCATTCCAAGTTATATTCCCGTTATATATCTCTCTTGACTTCGTACATATCTGCCCCGTCGTTGTCATCGTCACCACACACAACGTCGCTCTCGCCGTTACTATCGCTGTCACCATCACCGTCGCCATTACTTTTATTCTCACCGATACCTTCACCGTTACCCTCATCGTCACCCTCACCGTTACCTTCACCATTACCCTCACTGTTACTCTAAACGTCACCCTCACCATCGCCAACACCGTTCGCCCCACCGTCACCTTTACTGTCACCCTAAATATCACCCTAACCGTCGTTCTCACCGTCACCATCACCATTACCCTCACCGTCACCATAAATGTCACTTTGTCATTCTCACCGCCGCCCTCGCCCTCACCGTCACCCTTTCCTTCACTTTTTCCCCACCGTCGGCACTGTCCCCGTCTCCATCGTCGTCGCCGTCACCATCGCCATCGCCATGGCCGTCACCCTAGCCGTCACTATCACCGTCGCCATCAGCCTTCAGTTTCATCGCTACTGCACCGCCCCCGCCCCGCTCCCGTCGCTGTCGCCGTTGCCGCTCCCCTCCCCCAGCGCACTCGACGGTGCGTCGCCAGTCGCTGTCGCGCGCAGACGCTCTCGAGAGGCTGCCACGGAAAAAGGCGCGCGCCACCCGAGGGCGCGGAACTTAAAAAGAGCGCGCTCGTTAGTTCTGGATTACCACCGCCAGCGTGTTGTAGGAACCATGTGGACCCCTAAAGTCTCTAGATTGAGAATGTAGCGCACACTTTTGCCCATTTTGCCAGCAGTTTTGCGATTTTATACATCCAGTTGACGGGAATGGTCGAGTTGTGGAGATTGGCAACCACCACCTATTTTAATAAAACTCTCTTTTAATGAACTCGAAACGCTTTGTGGTGCTGTCAAGTGTTATAGTGTCTCCTCATTTCCTGCATGCTGCTTGGCGAGGCCATCCGGTGAGGCTATAAATGGCGGTCGCCGTTAAGGTTACACTGGTCTCTATGTATCTAGGGTACCTTTGATTCTACAGGGAAGTAGACTTTAAATCGCATCACATTGTCTCCTGGGATGAAGAATTTCAGACATTACGAATTTCCTTTACTAAATGTACATACAGAACTAGAACACTCACAAATATTAATGAAATCTTATTACAAAATATTTACCTTCATAGAAACACTCACAAATATCATCAAAAACGTATTAAAAAATATTAATCTTCATTCAAAATATGGATTGTGATCTTCGATGAAAATTTGTCTAAATAAGTGATGTGTCATTCTCATTCATACATGTGCTCACACATATGTATAGTGGCCTTTAAATGTATTTAAGACTGTTATTTGCAACACGGTTATCGCTTTCATAGGCGTAAATATACACAAAACACAAACATTGAAGGTATTTTTTAAAGTATCCATCTACCGTTTAATTACATTTGCTCTTACCAACTCTGAGAGTATCTTCGTAATATCTGTGAGCAGGGGACTGTGGGGTGATGATGGAGACGTGGCAGCTTGGCGCGGCGGCTCCAAAGGGTTGCGAGGGCCCTTGAGGGCCGCGGCATTTGTCCTGCTTCATCTGCCAGAGGGAGAGAGGCGGCGGCGCTCGTTTGTACAGCTCATTTCCACTCTTTACTCTTTGCGCTGATGTTCTCCGCGTCGTACGCCAGGGCAGATCTGCCCAACGTTTTGGATTTAGGCAGGGGACACCGTGCCGAGGATTTGATTGATTGTTCGTGATTCCGGGCGCGTCAACTACTTAGGTCATTAGCCCCGTAAGTGTAGTGCGTGTTTTTCTAGGGAGGTGACGGTGATATTTTCTTCGCCGGATGGCGAGATCCGGTGCCGACCTTCCGTCAACTACCGGGCTTTTCCCCTCAACCAGGTATCTCCCACCAGCGGGGCACCGCCCCAGCCGGGACAAGCTCTAAGCTCAGGACTGGTTTCCCGGCATGCGTGCTAGTGAAGTACATGTTAATGTAAGTGTGTGTGTGAGGGGAGAGGATAGAAAAAGGAAGAGGAAGGAAAGATCGCACGCAGTCCGTGGTTTATTGTTAGGGTACTGCTCCGGCATTCGCCTGATATTGATCGGAGAAACCACGGAAAACCACCCATCAGAGCCTCCAGACAGCGACTGAATTCGACCTAGCTGACAAGCTAGTGTCGAAAGTCCTGCCGCCGTCGCAACTCGAACCTAGGACCTCCCAGTCAGAGGACTGCAGTAACATTAGTTGATGCACTGAGCCATCTCTCCCGGTCCGTGCATCGGAAAATACCAGGGACATCGCTAATGCCACTTACACACAGACCATCCTCTTTCCCTCGACAGTGGGCCTGACCCGCCGCACAGAAACATCTTTGATTGATTGATGATTCCGAGAGTGTCATCTGCTAAGTCCCATAGGCGTGGTGCATGTTTTTTGCATCGGGAGGTGGCGGTGATTTTATGCCGTAGAATGGCGAGAATCGGCGCCAACCTACACGTCGACATGAGATGTTTTCCCCAGCCAGGTATCTTCTACTATACTTCTATCTGTTACATTCTATACCTCCCCTATTTTCCAAAACGTGCTTGATAGCACTTTAATTATATTCAACCTAATATAAATGTACGCTGCTCAGATTGCGCATCGAATTCTCTCAATATGGTCGGTACATGATGGACAAAAGAAATCTGATTATCTGAAATTAAAATTATTTATTGACAAATCGGAAATCTGAAATTAATGATTGACAAAGTGTTTTCAACCACTTCGTGTAAATATCCTTATTTCTGAAACATCTAATAATTATTATAAATTTTATTCAGGCTCTAATTTAGTTAACTCTTTAACGTGACCTTTCAAAAGTCTTAAGTGTTCCTCAAATGATTTGATACCCATGTTTAGTTGTAGACTTAAATTTAACTATTATGATTAATTTATTTTAGATAGATTTGAAACATCTGCAATTAGTTTTACGTATTTTCAGAGGGAATATTAAAACAGTGAAGGATTATAATCACAGGTTCATAATTTATCCATACATCAACCTGTTCCAATTTTTTTTATATAAAGTGACTATTATCCAACAATTTGAATTTCGCGTTTACTTTTATTTTCCCCTTCATCTTTCCATACATCATTGTATGCTGTCTACAAAAATTACGTTATAATAATAAAAATAGCACCAATAATATTCTCCAATATGCTGTGCATTCATTAAGAATCGTAGAACCATAATTTATTGTTGAAGAACAACGCATAAGTTAATTGTAATTCAGAAAAGAAGTGATGTGTGATTGTGCAATGTGATTCACATGGACTGTATACATAAATATTTGCAATGACCTCTTTGTTGTAATCTTTTCTTTATCTCCCAAGCGTTTTCGTCTCGCTTACTTTCGTGTCACGAAACGCAATAGAAACGGCAGTTTCCTTCGTGCACGTGCGTTAAAAGAACTCACTGCGCGCTGTGTGGAGTAATCCTAACCGATCGCCCTTAATAGAAACCGATTGTCTGCGACGAGTTGTTATTCAAATCAAATGAGTTCACGCATAAAGAGATCTCAGAACCGTAATGCAGACGAGGTCGTCACGCCGTCCCACCTCACCAGTCGCAGCTAACCCTGATAAAATAAAAGTAAATGAAGCGTATTAAATCTGTCAGTACGTCCGATTTTAACGGGAGTTGAATTAGCAACTTCATATGTGGTTGAATACTATCATAAAAAGTCGCTGGGGTACAAATTGACAGCCCTGAATAGTGGCGCGATCAAGCGGTGGCAAGAGTAACTAAGCATGGAAAGTTGCTTCGATATTGCGCTCGTTGTTTCATAATTTGATCAACATTAACACCCATTACAATCAGGAAATCCGATACTGTAAAATCAGTGTCTGGAATGCAAAAATGACGAAATCGAAATAAAACAAAGCAAATTCATTTTTGGCTCAAAGAGTATCAATAAAGAGGAACAATATTCAAAACTGATTAGAAATGAACCATAGTTTTTGCTATATTTTTAAATTATGAGAAACTTTAGGCAAACTCTTTGTGAAGGAGTCGTTCACAGATGTTTCAGACATTACACACATTGTGCAATCAGAACAATAATTGAACACTCTTATCAAGAAAACGATTGCCAATCTAAAATTAGTGATAGACACTTGCAACCACACGTGTCCGCGCGCGCACACACACGCACGCACACACACACGCACGCGCGCGTGCGAGTATTCACGTATAAGCAATTACCTGCAAAAAAGCATTTCTTATTTATTTATTTGTCAACAAACAGTAAAAAACTGTATATGACGTGTGGAAAAAAGAGATTTATCTGTGCACATTTTCTTGACGCCCAGAATTTTAAAAAAATTAATTTGAAAAACTTGAAACAAGAATTTAGAAATTAATTATTATTTTAGAAAATAAAAAATTGAAAAATGTTTGTTCCCGAGTTACAGAAAATCAATATCAACGGTAAATGAACTACAAGCAAAAGGAGTGCTCAACAAAACGTGCGTACAGTGAAGCTACATTTACGTCCAGAAGCAAAACAAGGGCCATCTCAGCATTTGCTCAATGGATCAGGGAAACTGGACAAAAACCTGATCGAGATGGGGGGTCATTGACCCGGAAGCTGAAGTACATTACTTGTTACAGGCTTATAAATATTTATTAAAAATGTATACAATACAAGCGTAAACTAATTCATTATATATCATTGTTTTGTTAAAATAAATATAATTTTTTCTTTTTGACGATCAGTATACTCTCTAATTGTATAGAAACAGTTTTGCAGCAGAAAAGATTTTACTTTTAACTTAAATTTGTGTACCGACTTTAATTGTTTAATGTCATCTGGTAATGAGTTGTAAAGTATTGTATGTTGATTTCTTGTACTGAGTTGTTGATACTGACACTTGATGCACGAGATTTCTACGGCGTGTGTTGTAATTAAAAATATTAATATTGCATGAAAATATGTTCCCTCCGTTAAGTAGGTAATTTTTGACAAATATTACAGATTCGTAAATAAATAGACAAGGCAATGGTAAGATTCCCAGCTCAATGAAAAGAGGCTTGCAGGGATTACGTAAAAGGCATTTTTTCATTATTCGAATTATTTTCTTTTGCAATCTGAAGGTCTGAGTACTACAGGATGAGCTTCCCCAGAATATTATGCCATATCTCAGGCGGGAATGTACATTTGCAAAATAAACGCAACGAGCTGCATGAAGGCTGACAGAATTTGAAAGAATTCTGAATGCGTAACATAATGAACTTAATATAGTGTTTAATTCTGTTATATGTACATTCCATTTGAGATTTGATTGAATTGAGAGACCTAAAAAATTTGTTACCTACGGGACGGCATTCACACGTAACAACAAATGCGCCAACATACCCATACATACCCAACGAAATGTCTGATGCAGAGCTGTACAAGTACTAGTATGCTGCGGCATCGTTGCATTCTTGCATAACGAATCTGAGCTCTCGTGCACAGGTGTCTTGCCGCCACGTGGCAGTGTGGCGGCGGGGGCAGCGGGGTCGGCTAGTTACTGCTCCGCGCGGCCAGGTGTCACGAGGAGTTCGGCCTCGTTCTGGGAAGAGGGAGGGCGGAGCGAGAAGAAGGGAGGGGTGGGCAGGCGCAGCCCATCTGGCGCTCCGGGTCCGACCCCTTCCCACCGCCTCCGCCCACGACCCCTCTTCGGCACCCACCCGCCGCCATCGCCACAGCCACTTAACCCGATTCCTCACGATTTCTCACCCACGTCATTGCCAAAGCTCCTTCCCTCTTGCTCGCACCCCCACTCCGCTTCCTTCGTCCAAATGTCTCTCCACTCTCATCAGTCCTTCTCCACGAAGTTCCTTGTCACTGGCCCTCCCTGTCACTGGCCCTCCCCGTCACTGGCCCTCCCCGTCACTGGCCCTCCCCGTCTCTGGCCCTCCCCGTCACTGGCCCTCCCCGTCACTGGCCCTCCCCGTCACTGGCCCTCCCCGTCACTGGCCCTCCCCATCACTGGCCCTCCCCGTCACTGTCCCTTCCTGTCACTGTCCCTCCCCGTCACTGACCCTCCCCGTTACTGACCCTCCCCGTCACTGCCCCTCCCCGTCACTGCCCCTCCCCGTCACTGGCCCTCCCCGTCACTGGCCCTCCCCGTCACTGGCCCTCCCCGTCACTGGCCCTCCCCGTCACTGGCCCTCCCCGTCACTGGCCCTCCCCGTCACTGGCCCTCCCCGTCACTGGCCCTCCCCGTCACTGGCCCTCCCCGTCACTGGCCCTCCCCGTCACTGGCCCTCCCCGTCACTGGCCCTCCCCGTCACTGGCCCTCCCCGTCACTGGCCCTCCCCGTCACTGGCCCTCCCCGTCACTGGCCCTCCCCGTCACTGGCCCTCCCCGTCACTGGCCCTCCCCGTCACTGGCCCTCCCCGTCACTGGCCCTCCCCGTCACTGGCCCTCCCCGTCACTGGCCCTCCCCGTCACTGGCCCTCCCCGTCACTGGCCCTCCCCGTCACTGGCCCTCCCCGTCACTGGCCCTCCCCGTCACTGGCCCTCCCCGTCACTGGCCCTCCCCCGTCACTGGCCCTCCCCGTCACTGGCCCTCCCCGTCACTGGCCCTCCCCGTCACTGGCCCTCCCCGTCACTGGCCCTCCCCGTCACTGGCCCTCCCCGTCACTGGCCCTCCCCGTCACTGGCTCTCCCCGTCACTGGCCCTCCCCGTCACTGGCCCTCCCCGTCACTGGCCCTCCCCGTCACTGGCCCTCCCCGTCACTGGCCCTCCCCGTCACTGGCCCTCCCCGTCACTGGCCCTCCCGTCACTGGCCCTCCCCGTCTCACTGGCCCTCCCCGTCACTGGCCCTCCCCGTCACTGGCCTTCCCCGTCTCACTGGCCCTCCCCGTCACTGGCCCTCCCCGTCACTGGCCCTCCCCGTCTCACTGGCCCTCCCCGTCTCACTGGCCCTCCCCGTCTCACTGGCCCTCCCCGTCTCACTGGCCCTCCCCGTCTCACTGGCCCTCCCCGTCTCACTGGCCCTCCCCGTCTCACTGGCCCTCCCCGTCTCACTGGCCCTCCCCGTCACTGGCCCTCCCCGTCACTGGCCCTCCCCGTCACTGGCCCTCCCCGTCTCACTGGCCCTCCCCGTCTCACTGGCCCTCCCCGTCTCACTGGCCCTCCCCGTCTCACTGGCCCTCCCCGTCTCACTGGCCCTCCCCGTCTCACTGGCCCTCCCCGTCTCACTGGCCCTCCCCGTCTCACTGGCCCTCCCGTCACTGGCCCTCCCCGTCTCACTGGCCCTCCCCGTCTCACTGGCCCTCCCCGTCACTGGCCCTCCCCGTCACTGGCCCTCCCCGTCACTGGCCCTCCCCGTCTCTGGCCCTCCCCGTCACTGGCCCTCCCCGTCACTGGCCCTCCCCGTCTCACTGGCCCTCCCCGTCACTGGCCCTCCCCGTCACTGTCCCTTCCTGTCACTGTCCCTCCCCGTCACTGACCCTCCCCGTTACTGACCCTCCCCGTCACTGCCCCTCCCCGTCACTGGCCCTCCCCGTCACTGGCCCTCCCCGTCACTGGCCCTCCCCGTCACTGGCCCTCCCCGTCACTGGCCCTCCCCGTCACTGGCCCTCCCCGTCACTGGCCCTCCCCGTCACTGGCCCTCCCGTCACTGGCCCTCCCCGTCACTGGCCCTCCCCGTCACTGGCCCTCCCCGTCACTGGCCCTCCCGTCACTGGCCCTCCCCGTCACTGGCCCTCCCCGTCACTGGCCCTCCCCGTCACTGGCCCTCCCCGTCTCACTGGCCCTCCCCGTCTCACTGGCCCTCCCCGTCACTGGCCCTCCCCGTCACTGGCCCTCCCCGTCACTGGCCCTCCCCGTCACTGGCCCTCCCCGTCACTGGCCCTCCCGTCACTGGCCCTCCCCGTCACTGGCCCTCCCCGTCACTGCCCTCCCCGTCACTGGCCCTCCCCGTCACTGGCCCTCCCCGTCACTGGCCCTCCCGGTCTCACTGGCCCTCCCCGTCTCACTGGCCCTCCCCGTCTCACTGGCCCTCCCCGTCACTGCCCTCCCCGTCTCACTGGCCCTCCCCGTCTCACTGGCCCTCCCCGTCTCACTGGCCCTCCCCGTCTCACTGGCCCTCCCCGTCTCACTGGCCCTCCCCGTCTCACTGGCCCTCCCCGTCACTGGCCCTCCCCGTCACTGGCCCTCCCCGTCACTGGCCCTCCCCGTCCACTGGCCCTCCCCGTCACTGGCCCTCCCCGTCACTGGCCCTTCCCCGTCACTGGCCCTCCCCGTCACTGGCCCTCCCCGTCACTGGCCCTCCCCGTCACTGGCCCTCCCCGTCTCACTGGCCCTCCCCGTCTCACTGGCCCTCCCCGTCTCCACTGGCCCTCCCCGTCTCACTGGCCCTCCCCGTCACTGGCCTCCCCGTCTCACTGGCCCTCCCCGTCCTCACTGGCCCTCCCCGTCTCACTGGCCCTCCCCGTCTCACTGGCCCTCCCCGTCACTGGCCCTCCCCGTCTCACTGGCCCCTCCCCCGTCTCACGGCCCTCCCCGTCTCACTGGCCCTCCCCGTCTCACTGGCCCTCCCCGTCACTGGCCCTCCCCGTCACTGGCCCTCCCCGTCTCACTGGCCCTCCCCGTCTCACTGGCCCTCCCCGTCTCACTGGCCCTCCCCGTCTCACTGGCCCTCCCCGTCTCACTGGCCCTCCCCGTCTCCACTGGCCCTCCCCGTCTCACTGGCCCTCCCCGTCTCACTGGCCCTCCCGTCACTGGCCCTCCCGTCACTGCTCCTCCCCGTCACTGCCCCTCCCCGCACTGCCCCTCCCCGTCACTGCCCCTCCCCGTCACTGCCCCTCCCCGTCACTGCCCTCCCCGTCACTACCCTAGCCCTGCTCCGCTCCCATCCTACACCAACAAAAACCACTGCCCTCTCCCTCGTTCCTGTCCAGAGTTAGCCTTTGCCCTGCCATTGCCGG
>JAHLJT010009355.1:29719758-29741927 GCA_031308135.1 Acheta domesticus | reverse complement strand
CACTGGCCCTCCCCGTCACTGGCCCTCCCGTCACTGCTCCTCCCCGTCACTGCCCCTCCCCGTCACTGCCCCTCCCCGTCACTGCCCCTCCCCGTTCACTGTCCCCTCCCCGTCACTGCCCCTCCCCGTCACTACCCCTATCCCCTGCTCCGCTCCCATCCTACACCAATCACAACCACTGCCTCTCCCCTCGTTCCTGGTCCAGAGTTAGCCTTTGCCCTGCCATTGCCGTCGCCGCGAACTCCCAGTGGCGTAGAAATCTGAAAGCCAAATGACATAGATTTTATTTTTATGTTGCTTATTTTTGCAAACCTGTATCTCTCCGCTAGGTGTCCCCGGACTTTGTATCAATAAATTATCAACTTGCTTAGAGTTGCTGCTCCGGTGGGTATTTTCATGTTAAACATTTGATTTGTGCTTTGCAAGTTCATAAAAAAATAAATTGTTAATATATTAGTTGCTTGGGACAACATTTTGAAGCATAGAAAGTTACATGTAAAGGAGTCGATTAAAATAATCGATTAATATTTTGTTTCATTACAAAATTAGGAATAATTATAATCAGTCGGATTAATTAAGTTATAATAATCCAAACAAATAACGGAAAAACAATTTAGTAATTCTTAGCTTTTCACAAGTGTACTCGTAGTTGCATTGAAAACTGATATAAATATCTATTATCTTTATCCTGCTGACAATTTCGCATGCTACTTTTTTGATATCGATGAATTAATACCTACTTCATTATCATTATATCATCTTATTTAGGTATATATACTGATACCGTACAATTTTACTCGTCTTCTTTTTATCATATATGTAATTTCCTTCATACATCAACTCTCTTACTTGTTTGTCTTTGCTGATAACATTGTATTTTACTGAATTCTGTGACAGTATGCAACTCACAGAAAGCTCGGTACTACGTAACCATAAAAAGTTTTTTTTTGTTTTGTTTTTTCAAAATTCGTACAGTATATCCTAAAGGAACAGACTATAAAGTGTGCCAATGGATGACTTGTCGAAAGGAATCGAATTTGATCACCTTTGTAAGATTTTTTGTAAGGCACGCAAAAAGCTTTTTATTTGCCTAAAATATGTAAAAATACGTTTTAGAGATTTTTTTCGAATCTTCTGGATGGATCCGCAGAAAAAACAACGGTTCTCTAGGTAGAGATCGAGACGCGTCGAATGGACATCTCATTTGTTTCGATTGGTGGGACCGGAAGGGGTCTAACCGTTTGTGACTGACGAAGAGACGGACGTACTGACCCAGGTTTCTCGATTACTGTGTGGGAATATTACACTTCTGTAAATATTCAGGTTTTTGTCCACCACATAAGCTCCTTTGTATGAACTATTTTTGAACTAACGCTCTTTAAATCAATCAAGCTGCCAATCATATGTACTGACAATTTGTCCCCTATATTTTGAAATCGAGTAAGTTGTGTTATGTTATCTGAGCAGTGAGTGCATGAACCAACAAACCACTTGCGAGAGATGTGTAACAACAGAATATACAAAGCCTTTTTTTTTATTCCACCCGCACTTGCGTTCCTCCTCCATAAATCCCCTTGCAGTCCGCTGTGGAGAGTTCAGCCGTCGTGAGCAACACGAGGCGGAGAGCAAAGTGTAAGCTGAAAGTCTCTGGGCGTCCGCGCGGAAGGGCGAAAGAGCGAAAGAGCGCGACTCGGCGGCCGCGGGCTGTCGCTCGTTGGAGATGTTTTATCTCCCGGTCGTAGCTCTCTTCCGCGTTACAGCGCTTCGCCCGGGCGCCAGCGCAGACGTCTCGGAGCCTCCCGACTTCCGAACGCTCTCCGCTCGCAGCGCTGCAACGCGGAGCCCCCGTCGCGCCCGCGCACTTAGGCGCTCTCGCGATCGTAATTACCTTCTCCGCCTCCCCGCCCTCCCTCCCGCCCCCGCCGGCCCCTCCCCCGCACGTAAGACCCAGCTCCGCCCCCCCCCGCCTGAACTGCGTCCCGCTCGCCCGCCCGCCCACCCGAAAAAAACGAGATCAGTTGAGCAGTTCTCCTGACGCGGAACATTTCCCAGAAGCCCTCGCAGCGCGCTCTCCGGTCGGCGCTACTGTATCATTTCACGCCCCCTCCCCCTTCCCTCCTTCGCCCCCCCCTCCCCGCGGCACCCTCCCTCGCGCCCAGCCTGCACCGCTCGGGAAGTAAACAGCGGCAACACGCGAAGAGGCCGCGGGCGGCGGCGGCAGCGGCAGCAGCATCAGCAGCAGCTACGGCGGCGGCGAGCAGTGGGATGATCCGCGGAGAGCGATTGTTTGATCTGTAAATGAAATTTTGGAGCAAGCATTCTAGTAGACAAAAAAATAAAGAAAATTATTTATTTTTAAATAATTAAAAATAAAACGAGAATATTTCAGGAAGGATCCCGTTTTCAAGGATATTTTTCACGGTTTCCTTTCGCTTTTAATGTGAATTTTCAGTTCCAACGAGTCATGCAGGAATATTTTCTACTTTCGGGACAGCATGAACAAGAATTTACTATGTATCATCTGTTTTTCTACTTTGAGTCTCTTTGAATTAATTTTTTGAAGAATATCAATTTTCCTTCCAAGGATTTCTCGTTGTTCTCGTAACCGAACGAACATAGAATGGTCTCAGGTGACAATTCTTCTTCTTCATCACTCACAAAAACAGTTAAACTCTCAGAAATCTCCGGCACTACTTCCTGGAAAGTTCCACATTTTGACAACACTCGTATTGTCCGCTCTGGTTTTATTGCCTTGCCACGCGCGCTTTTGGTGCCATTTGCACCCAGTGTGGAGCGGCGGCGGCGGCGGCGGCGGCGGCGGCGGCGGCGGCGGCGGCGCGGCGGCTGCGGTCCATCAGGGAGATGTGGCAACGCGGGGCGGGGGCCAGCGGCCAAGGCCGGGCGCAGGCGGCGCCGAGCAGTCTGCGGCCCCCCGTCTGCCGCCGGGCCCCCGCTCCGCCCCCCGCCCCCGGCGCTGACGCCCCCCGCCCGCCCGCCCGTGGACCGCTGGCAGGGAGCGCTGGTCCGCGACGGCCGCGGCGCCCCCGCCTCCGCCCCCGCCGCCGCCATCGCCAACGCCACCGCCGCCGCCCTCGCGGTCCCCGCCGCTGCCATCGCCCCCGCCCCCGGCGTCGCCGCCGCCCCCGCCCGCGCCACCGCCGCCGCCGCCACCGCCACCGCCACCGCCACCGCCTCCGCCTCCGCCTCCGCCTCCGCCTCCGCCTCCGCCTCCGCCTCCGCCTCCGCCTCCGCCTCCGCCTCCGCCTCCACCTCCACCTCCACCTCCACCTCCGCCACCGCCACCGCCACCGCCACCACCCTCGCCGCCGCCCGCGGCTCCAGCCCTGCCCCCGCCCCGCCTCCGCCACCGCCTCCGCCGTCGCGGCCCGGGCCGACCCGACGCGCCGCACCCGCGGTTGTTGCCGCCGACGCCGCCTACCTGTTCAGGAGGCCCTTCGGCCGGCCGGGCAGATGGGCGGGCGGCCCCGGACGGCTAGGGATTTCAAAACTTGTTTCAAAATCCATTTATGGATGTGGGGAATGGCCTGGTATCTACATGTGCGAAGACCAGGGTTCAGTGAGGAGAAGAAAGAAAAAAAGTCATAGATTAGTGAAAACTCATAAATTAAACTAGCAGTGGAGCGACAAGTGGAGAATCTATTTTCGGAATAAATGATGACCTCCATTTTAAAAACTTGGTGTGTTTTCTTCAAGAGGAAGGGAAATATCATTTATATAGAGTTGAGTGTATTTAAGTAAAGTGTATTTATTTGGTGTGGAAAGGTTTTTTGCTTAATTGATACCTTTCTAAAATATTAAAATTAAAGTTTAGTATCAATGGAATATATTTTATTTTCTTTCTCCTGAGAAAAGTGCTGAATTATTTCGGTTGTCCTCAACTTTGTTTTGGAGGTGGGATCCCGCCAGGGAAACTGAACACTGGCATTTCACGCCTCCTGATCACCTGGAAAATATTGGCAAGCGCAACCTTAGCTGCGAGATAGAAGCCCAGAACACTAATTTAGTTTGACATGTCATTCGCTTCGCATTTTTCATTATTTCAATGAAGTTTATAAATAGAGACCGGAAGTTTGAGAAATATTTTTTTGTTATTGTTACTACTTAATAACTTTTAACAATAGAAATCACGTAATTGCACTTCTGAAGTTGTTTCGGTAGACTATCATTATGCCTCTTTTCCTCTATTTTAGCATCTGATGCCTATTTTTTCTATAGTGCGTTATTTTTGCCTTTCCTGTTGTTTTTTTTCATTATTTTGCTGTTTTTCTCCTGGCGCCGATCGCGATCAAGTTGGATATATATCTGCAAGCTTCGACAACGCGAAGAAACGATCGTGTTTTGTCTTTCTGTGGAAGCAGAGACTGTATTAAAAATCTAAATGAAAAAGGAAGATGATACTAATCAAGATTTTTTTCATTGATGCCGACAGGCTTTGTTCACCCACGAGGAACCCCATCCTACTTTTGAATATGATCTCCGATCCCTTTTGAGGGCAGCTATGTAATATACCCTTCTCAGCGCTGGTGATTTCGTAAGTGCAAAGAACGGAAAATATAATTTCGTTTTCACTGATGCCGTTTCAAGATTCAAAAGGAAAGCCACAATAGCACTCCAAAGAGACTGCATCGCGAGTAAAACAAATTCTAGGCCATCATACAGGACGGTGATATGGATTAAGATGGCAAAGAAATTATCGTTTCCTGACACATTAAGTATTACTGTATATTTTTGAGTTAGAATAAGAATGTGAATCAATTTAATTATTAATTTTCTACACTAATTCTTTTTAAATGTGATTTTTCATTGTTTACATGCCTTTTTGCAACCCCACTTTAACTAGAATAAATGCGGTTTTGCGAGCCTATTTTAATAAAAATATACCATTTTGCCTACCTACTTTAGGTAAAACAAACCTGAACGTCCGTGCTCTACTTACAAAACATGCATTATTTTATTGAGAGAAAGAAATCGTAATAATTAGGTGTCTAATATACCTCAACTGCTTCTCAAATAGAAACAAAATGTAAAGTAAGTCATGCAAAGGCATAAGTCAGTCCTAGATTAGAAATTTAGGAGTATGAAAATACTTCATTACAATGTTTGTATGTAATTTGCTAATGACGAATAGCGAAATGTCTCGTATAATATTGTCAAATTGAAATAATTCTTATGTAAGTCCAATAATTTTCAGGCAGACTCAACAGTAATATTTTTTTATTTTTAATTGTTTTCAAAAAAGTGAAAGAAACATAATTTATTCAGCTAATGATTTATACATAAATTCATTGATGCAGTCAGTTTCTTGTAAGTTGTATTTTATATTTTATAATTTGTATTTGTAAATATAGATTTTGTAAAAATATCTACATATAATCAAATGGAATAATGTTCTGTATTATTTATTATATTATATTGTATTTACTAGACCCTGATGAGGAAGGCCAATGACCTTCGAAACGTTGGAAGTATTGTAAAATAAAAAATATATTACTGTTGAGTCTGCCTGAAAATTATTGGACTTACATAAGAATTATCATCATTAAAAAGGGCAGTCTTTCACTAAACAATTTAATATTACTCTCTACAAAGAAGATTCAAATTGAAATAGTTTTAATTGAATGATTAACTGTGATAGACGTTGCCTCAGTAGCGAATTATTATTTCCTCGACTATTTTCGACCATGTGACAATATTCTAGGCAGATTGTCTTCTGCAAGTGACAGTATCCCATTCCACTAAAATAATTTGCGAAGTGCGGAATATTCGGTGATGTCCTGTGAGTTATCATTTTTTTGTAAGTTAAGAGCAAATATTTGTTGTATAACGATGAGGATACTTTCACGGCAGCACATCGAACTAATATAGAACCTCAATCCATTTCGAATGTATTTATAAACATATGAACGATAAGAAAAATATTCGTAATTATGCCATAATCTATTTGGGTCAAGAGGTCTTTGGTGAAGAATGGTATCAGGAAACTTCGATAACTTTTTTGTGAAGCTCCCGGGATTTATTTCTAGCGAATAATGATGTCACTGCTTTCCTTCTTGTCCGCGGTGGTGATGAATCATATCTCAGGAGATTAAATCAAAATATCTATATTACTAATTTTCAATGCACGCTTCAGGAATGAAAAAAATCTATGCTGCTCTGACCATGTGGGAGGTGTCTATGGTTTTGTTAGACACCCAGGAATTCGGGAAAAATATAAAAACAATGAGTTTTTTGGTAGAAAAATGCAAAATGTTTTTGTATTATTCCGCATACCCTTATATTTTGCGTACCGACTTAATTATCAAACTCAGAGCATCACTGCTTACTGCTGAATGTGACAGGAAGATTCCAAGGAAGAGCCACTGGCTATTAAATATTTACTATTCACGTGTTGGGTTAAGGAACAGCCATTTTTTATATTATTGATATGTATTGAAAAGTTGTTCGATGTATCGTATGGTATGGTTTTTGTATACTATGTGGTTGTAATATTCGTGAAATATGTTTTTCTTAGAATATTTAATTTATTATAGAGTTATACACGAGTGTTTTTGTTGAGCTGTATGCAAGCTACGTTTCAAAAAAAATTGGTGTGGATTTGTCCAGCGGCATTTTTGCTGTTGTGAGCCAATAGTAGGTTTTACTTCAGGATGTCTGTTTCAAAACAAAAAAAAATTATTCTTTCGACAATAGTCATTCTACATTGAACGAGAAATAGTGTTCAAAATACTGCTGTCATAACATCCAAATGCAAATGTCCACATGCAAACTCGCTGTTCCACGAGCATTATCTGGGAGGAGATTGAAGGGAGACGCGTGGCGTAGTTCTGCTGTTGCTCACCCCAAGCGCCACCTGTCCTCGTCAGCTCCAGCACCCACCACCCCCTTACAAGAACGCCTCATCTCCTTCCGAGCGTTGCAGAGTGTAAAACGCAATCTCTCGACATAAATTGGATTTGTTTGCTCTCTGGCGAGAGGATTTGCCTTGTAAATCGTGTCCTTGGATGGCACCAAAGAAGGGTGTCGTAAAGACCTTAGAAAGGGAATTTTCAGTCAGCGGAATTGAAGACGCAAGAAGCGCCCTTATTGAAAAGACTCTGGGTTTTAAATCTGAAAATTTCTTATTTGATTCTACCTCTGGCAGATGGAAGAATTTTTATGGATATCTTTCTGCGATTCTGACGTTATAAAAAAGCGCAATTTTCGCTTTGCGAGAGAATATTTAGATATCTTCACACACTCTTTTACTATTTATTATTATTATTATTATTATTATTATTATTATTATTATTATTTATTCAGAGCATAGCATATTTTATGCATATTTGAGAACATTCTTACTACTTACGACCCCCGTTCACTTAAAATATAAGAATATTGAATTGATGTTATTTTGCTTTCTTTATTTCTATGAAGCTTAATCTAATAATATTTCAAAGAGAAAACTTTTATCTGTCCAGGTCCTTACACTTACCTCTCTCTCTCATCTTCCTCCTCTCACTCACCATCACACTCCCATCCTCTCACTCTTTCACATCCACCCTTACCCCCTACCCCCTTATCCCCCCTTTCCCACTCATTCCCACTCTTATGTCTGTGATTTTCGGTGCATAACGTCCGTATCCGATCAATAGGATCAATTAAATACTGTTTTATCTTGGTTTGTGTTCTTATAACACAAATTAATGTAATATTTTATTATGATTACTTAACGAAAGGGTGCAAAGCAGGAAACAAATACCAAGAAGGGAACGTTCCCACTGTACTCTTGAACTTCTATGGGCACAGAGCAGACAGGCAGGCAAGCAGGCAAACAGGCAGGCGGGTGGACGGGCGGGTAGACAGGCGGGCGGACGGGCGGGTAGACAGGCGGGCGGGTAGGCAGGCGGACGGGTAGGCAGGCGGGCGGGAGGGCGGATAGGCAGGTGAGTGGGTGGGCGGATAGGTAGGTGGGCGGGTAGGCAGGCCGGCGGGCGGGCGGATAGGCGGGCGGGTGGATAGGCGGGCGGGCGGATAGGCGGGCGGGTGGATAGGCGGGCGGGTGGATAGGCGGCGGGTGGATAGGCGGCGGGCGGGTGGATAGGCGGGCGGGCGGATAGGCGGGCGGGCGGATAGGCGGGCGGGCGGATAGGCGGGCAGGAAGGGTGCCTGGCGAGCGGACAGAGAGCCTGGCGGGGGCACGGGTGGGAGAGCGAGGACAGGCAGGCGGTGGCCCCGGTGGGCAGCGCGCGGCGGGAGAGCGGTTCCGCAGTGGTAGGGCCAGGGCAGGCGGGCGGCACCGAGGGGCAGGGGCGAGGGGAGCGGCGAGGGCAGGGGAGCGGGTGGGCAGCAGTGACAGACGGGCGGCGTCGGGAACAGCAGCGGGAGCGGGAGGGCGAGCGGGCGTCGGGGGTAAGCTGGCGGCGCGGGTGGGCAGCGGCAAGGGGCCGGGGTCGGGGGGTGGGTGCGGGAGGTGGGAGCAGGCGGGCGGCGGGGGCGGTCCACGGGAGATTGGCGAGGGAGGGGCGGGGGCAGGCGGGCGGCGCCGGTGGGCGACGGTGACGCCGAGGGCGGGAGAGCGGGCGGGGGCGGTCGCGCGGGCGGGCAGTGGCGTGGGCGGGCGGAGGTAGGGCGAGCGGCGCCGGTGGGCAGCGGCGGGACCGGAGATGGGGCGGGGGCGGTCGCGCGGGCGAACAGTGGCGTGGGCGGGAGAGCGGGCGGGAGCGGGAGAGCGGGCGGGGGCGGTCGCGCGGGAGACTGGCGGGGGCATGGGCAGGCGGGCGGTGTGCAGCGGCAGGGGCGGGCGGTGTGCAGCGGCAGGGGCGGGCGGGGGCGGGTGGGGGCGGGCGGGGGCGGGCGGGGGCGGGCGGGGGCGGGCGGGGGCGGGCGGGGGCGGGCGGGGGCGGGCGGGGGCGGGCGGGGGCGGGCGGGGGCGGGCGGGGGCGGGCGGGGGCGGGCGGGCGGGGGCGGGGGCGGGCGGGGGCGGGCGGGGGCGGGCGGGCGGGGGCGGGCGGGGGCGGGCGGGGGCGGGCGGGGGCGGACGGGGGCGGGGCCGGGCGCCGCTGGTGGGGTCCGCGGAGGCGATGAGTCATCGCGGGTCGGCGCTCGGTGCCCGCGCGGCTCCTTGCACCTGACGGCGCGGCTACGGAGCACGCCTCGTTGCCGCCTCGCCTCTCCACCCCCCTCCTCCGGTGCTCTTTTTGAACTTCAATTTTAGGTGAATAATTTCCTTCACTGCAGTGTTAAACTCATAAACATTGGCTACCCAACAACACTCAGAAATATTAAAATATTACACATCTACAACGTTATAAATAACAGGACAGGAAATAGCATGCATTTCTTTAAAAATCCGACTTAACCAGTACATAAAGACCATTACAGTACTAACACTTTTAAAATTGCATTTGTCGGAGTGTTGCTCGCTGTGTAGCATAGATTTATTGCCATCATCATCATGACCATTACCACCAGCCCCACCACTGTCACATCCTCCACTTCCTCCTCCTCCTCACCCAACACCACCGCCTTCACCTCCACAACGGATGTTGTTCCGAAGTGTAGCGTCGCGAGGTGGCGCACGTGCCGTTTCGCTGGAAAGCCCGGCCTTAAGCCGGATGGGGGATGGGGGTGGAATGCGGCGGCGCCTCGCCGGCGCGCGCCGGGCAGGAAATCCCAGCCTAAAAATAACCAGGACAACTGAGCGTGCCTGAGTGCGAGTCCATTGACGAAGGCTGCTCTCTGCTGAGGGCTGGCTTGCGAGCCGAATGACGCCCGCCGCTGGTAGAGTGGGGGACGAGCCGTGGGGTATTTATTGCGGCGCCGACATGCGCTCGGGGGATACGCTAGTGAGTCGAAAGACGTGAGGTATCTCCGTGCAACCTTGCACGTTTTGGCATCCGGCCATGTAACATCTAGTTACGGGGACTAATGTCCGACAGCTCGCACTTCGCGCAGCTTCTCATGCTCTCGAGCAGAGGCACTGGGCTCAGCCTAGGGACGGTCGCGGGGTTTCGCGGCTTAGAGAATAGAAAGGTTGCCTAAGGTTTTCAATTTTGTAACATTATCTTGTAATTTATTATTGTAAATATACTGTACATACTATTCAGAATCTGTCGTCTGTGCTTTTCATGTCCAGTACGCCACAGACTCGGAACCTTTCTTTTCTAAAACTGGTGGCAGCGGTTATCGTAAACTCACGCCGGGGTGCCGCAGTTTTTGTCTAAAACTGGTGGCAGCGGTTATTGTAAACTCACGCCGGAGTGCCGCAGTTTTTTGTCTAAAACTGGAATAGTACGCGTAAAGACAGTGTACCGCAGTTAAAGGTGCACACGCGTCGTAATTACGTGGCGCCGGCAGAGTCGTGCACGCCACGAGAAACCGAAAGTGCGGTAATTCGGTACGGTAGTTTCGGGGCGGTACAATCCGACTCGGAACCTTTCTTTTCTAAAACTTGGAACTGGAATTGGTATTGGTACTGGAACTGGAGCTGGTATTGGTACTGGCACTGGAAGGAGACATCCCGGACGGACCAGAACGAGAGGAAGGAAGGAGGCCAGAACACCGGATCCAGAAGGCGCTGGCGCTCACGCGACACCGAGGTCAACTGAACGTAAGTGTGTTTTTTGTACTGGCCGGGGATCAATTCAGGCAAAATGTCTTTCTTAGCGGGTTATAGGAAAGAGGTGCTTGTTAGGGTCGCGACGGAGATGGGGGAAACGTTGGAAGGGAACGAGACGATAGTTAGATTAAAATCTATCATCACGGGAAGCGAGCAGTACGATGAAATATTCGTGAAACAACTTGCTGATCAGGAGAAAGAACAGGTCGCAGAAGCACGCGAACTTGAATTAAAAGAGCAGGAAAGATTACACGAACTCGAACAACGGCAGTACGAACTCGAACGGCTGAAATTAGCTAATCAGGCTACCTCGCGCGAATCTTTAGGTAGTAGAGATTCGGGAAACAGAAGTAGTATCCGTATCAGCCATGTTATGGATAAATTCAAAGGCGAAGGTGAGGATATTACCTTGTTTTTAAGTGTATTTGAGGCGCATGCTCGTCAGCTCGACATTGCGCCGGTAGAATGGGTCAGTCAATTAATGGGATTGCTTCCCAATGAAATAAATACATGGTTAGTTGTAGGATCAGATTCGTCAGAGCAGGATTATAATCAAATCAAAACCCAGCTTTTGGATATGTACAAATTCACGCCTGAAAAATGTCGTCAGATGTTTTGCAGTCATGCAAAGGGTGCGAAAACTACATGGAATGTTTATGCTCGCGAACTGACGAACTATTGCCAGAAATGGATTTCAGGGTTGAAAGTTGAAACTTATGATCAATTATTAGATTTGATTGTCACCGATCAGATGAAACGGAAGGTGCCGGCGGACATACGTGCCCATTTCGTAGATGTTTGGGGCGAGGTTTCGCAGTCCCGAGATCTGGCGCGTAGGCTGGACACCTACGAAAACAATAGGTCTAGTGCGTATAGGAAAGATTTTTCTAAGGTTAATCACAAGGAGCCTGTGGGGGAACAAAAGTGGAAAAAGGTGACGGAGAGCGTGCCCTCCACTTCTAAGCCCGCAGCGCCCAAGGCAGATAGGAACGCGGAATTCGACAAGCCGCAGGAACGCACGTGCTATTTATGTAAAAAACCGGGGCACATTAAGAAATACTGCCCTCAGCTCAAATCAAGCGAGAAAATGTGTCACGTTGTCGACACCAGTGCGCAGGAATTGTTGCTTCCTCACACGTTTTTCGGCACGGTTTGCGGAAATCCTATTTCCTTCTTACGAGATTCTGGGGCGACGGTTGATCTGATCAACAGCAAATACGTCAGGCCGAATCAATATACCGGCGAATCCGTATGGGTTAAGCAGCCCTTGGACGAGGCGCCGAAAAATCTACCGGTAGCTAAGGTAGAAATTGTAGGCCCGTTCGGTAAGCTTGTTACCGAAGCCGCAGTCGCGAAAAATTGCGACTTAGAATATTACATTCTGAGTAATCGATCTGCCACGCTTCTCTCGGAAATCAGGCAAGGGTTTTTAGAACCGCAGTTTCTTTGTGCGGTGCGAACCCGTGCCCAGACGGCGGCCGGGCAGGGCGACGGGGTGGGGCCGGAGGCGATGGCGGCGGCGCCAGGCAACGCGCCGGCCGCCGAGCGCCCTGGTGACGCACCGGTTGCGGTCAGGAACGAGGCTTTGGGGGAAGGAGCGGTCGAGCTAGGCGTGGTCGTAGGAACAAGTCGTGCGCGCGACGCACCCCAAAAACCTGCGTCGGACGCGAAAGCTCCCGACGAGGAAACTTGTGTCTTGTTAGGCGAGGTAAATGACCCGGGCAATGTTGTTGAAAACAACGCGGAATTTGAAGTAGATTCCGGGAGCGTTGCATTGTCCCGTTTAGACCCGTCCGAATTTGCGAAAGCTCAGAGACAGGATGAAGAGCTCTTACCGCTATTCGAGCTAGCCGAAGGCCCAGAAACGGAACGGCGCGATTATTTTATAGAACGCGGCCTTTTGTTCCGGAAACGGCAGAGCAAGCGCGGTGAGCAATTCTCCATGCTTGTGACTCCGCGGGTGTATCGTGGCACCATATTGAAGCTTTGCCATGAAGTCGCCCACGGTTCATTTAGGTGTCACAAAAAGTAAAGACGCGATGGCCAAGTATTTCTTCTGGCCGAACTGTTACAAAGATATGGAAAATTACGTACGTAGCTGCGATAGTTGCCAGCGCGTAGGTAACGGCGGCGAGAAGCTTCGCGCGCCTTTAAAAATTGTACCTATAACGGGTGAGGCGTTTGAGAAAGTAAATGTAGATGCTTGTGGCCCTTTTCCCGAGTCTGAGTCAGGAAACAAGTTCATACTAACTGCAATGTGTTTAGCAACAAAATATCCCGAGGCTATTCCCATACGTGATCTGACGACGGTCACGGTCATTGAAGCTTTATTAGATCTGTTCAGTCGGATTGGATTTCCGCGAGAGCTTCAAACAGATCAGGGAACTTGTTTTACTAGCACTCTGATGGCGGAATTCGCCGAGAGATTTTGCATTAGATTAATTAGAAGTTCGCCTTATCATCCGCAATCTAATGCCGTAGAACGGATGCACAGAACCATGAACCGGTTGATGAAGGTTCTTTGTTTAGAGATGGGGACTGACTGGGAGTGCCAGCTTCCTGCAATTATGTTCGCGTTACGCACGAGTGTGCACGAATCGATAGGTTTTTCTCCAGCCGAGTTAGTCTATGGGAAAAATCTCCGCACACCCATGACGCTGCTTTACGAAAAGCTTGCGGGTGCAGCAGAAAGCGAAGGGAGCACGGTGGTTGAGCATGTGTTCAAGTTGATTAATAGACTGAAGCGTTCGCGTGAACTTGCCCATACCAAAATGGCGGAAGAACAACGCAAGCGTAAGGTGTGGTACGACCGCAAGGCGATCTCGCGCAGTTTTGAAATAGGCGCGAAGGTGCTGGTTTTGGCGCCTAACAGAACGCGGAAACTCGCGGTGCAGTGGGTCGGGCCAGGCGAAGTTCGGGAGAAAATGTCCGAACACAATTACGTAGTTCAGATGCCGGGGCGGAAAGAACCACGCGTGTATCACATCAACATGATGAAAAAGTATCACCAACGTACTGAATACGTGAACTTTCTCGGTTCTGCGACGGTCACTGCCGCAGGCGAGGAAGACGCGTTAGACCGCTACGCGTTAAGATTAGATTCCGATGACTTTGACGCGGAAGAAATGCTAAACGATACTAAGGTTGAACCCGAGTTCCGCGAAGCACTTAAAAATGTCATTTGTAAATACAGGTGTATTTTTAGTGAGAAACCTGGTCTTACAGATGTAACGACCATGGACATTGAATTAACTGACACTGATAAAGTAGTCCGAAGTGTACCCTACCGCATGTCGCCGAGACAAACTAAGATATTGCGGGAAGAGGTGGACAAAATGCTTCGCGACAACATCATTGTGGAGGCGGAGAGTGATTATACATCTCCTATGATCCTGATCGAGGCCCCGGGCAAGTCTCCACGGCCCTGCATAGATTTTAGGCGCCTCAACGAGATTATTAAAACAGATTACTTTCCGTTACCCAATCTCGAAGAACGGATTGAACAGGTAGCTGCAGCTAAAATCATTAGTGTGTTAGATTTAAGTAAGTGTTTCTGGCAGATAGGTCTTACGGATAGGGCGCAGAGATATTCGGCGTTCGTGACCAGTTTCGGCACGTATCGACCGCTTAGGTTACCCTTCGGGATAAAGAACGGCCCTTATCAATGCTGTAAAATCATGGGCACTTTGCTAAAAAACTGCCAAGAATTCGCGGTACCGTACCTTGATGACATCGCGGTTTTCAGTAACACTTGGCAAGAACACATTCGGCACCTAGATACGGTCTTTAGTATATTGAAATCCGCCAAATTGACAGTGCAGCCGCGCAAGTGCTTGTTTGCGCGGGCTAATGTAAAATATCTTGGTTACGTCGTCGGTAACGGGAAATTGCGGCCGGCCGAAGCCAAGATACAAGCAATCCAGAACTTTCCTAGACCAGAATCAAAGAAACAAGTGCGTTCTTTGCTCGGATTGGTAGGATATTATCGACGCTTGATACCCGGGTTTGCGGAGAAAGCGGCGGCACTGACAGATGCGCTGCGGGGACGCGAGCGCCAGGGTAAAGTCGTCTGGACAGAGGCATGTGAAAAGTCTTTCAATGAGTTGCGACAAGCTCTTAGCGAAAAAACAGCGGTATATGCTCCTGATTATAGCAAGGAATTTCGAGTTCAGGCAGATGCATCTCAGAGAGGCTTAGGCGTGGTTCTCTACCAAGTAAATGACGAGGGAGTAGAACAACCAGTTGTTTTTCTAAGCCGTAAATTAAGTGATACAGAAACTCATTATGGCACCTCAGAAATTGAGTGTTTGGCTCTTATTTGGGGGTTGGATAAACTTAAGATTTATCTCGACGGGCAGGCCACAATTCAGGTCGAAACCGACCACAACCCGTTGGTCTGGTTGCGTAATACGTCTGGCAAAAACCCCAGATTATTACGCTGGTCCCTTTTAATTCAGCACCTCGATTTACGCATCATGCACAAAAAGGGCTCAGAAAATGTTAATGCAGATGCGCTTAGTCGCATGTTTGATTGTGTGAATTGATCCACAGGCGAGTGTAGGGAACACACACGTTCATGACATGTATAAATGTCGGTGAAATTCTATGTAAATAATTTTATAAAATTCAAGGGTAAAATTGTTTTGTTATTGTGATCATTTTTATATGTAGATACATACATGTGTCAATAAATTCAGTTAAGAACGGCACATGATGTATATAACGAATTCCACAATTATTATGTAATACTTCAATGCAACGTAAATGTTTTGTATTTTATATTTCAGGTTTTCATGTAATGCAAGAGGCGTCAAGAATTATCATGTAATATTTCAATGTAAAGTAAATGTTTTGTATTTCAGGATTTTATGTAGTTCAAGATGCGTCAAGAATATTTATGTATGTAAATAGATGTAAGGTTTAAATATAAATGGCAACATAGTTAGGAAAAAAACGGGGGGACAGCCCACAGATTTATTTCACAAATTTTGACTAGATAGGGTTTTGATATTATTATGTTCATGTAAAAAATTATGACGTAAGGTCTCAGGACCAGGTACTTTAGCTAGCAGAATTTTTTTCCTGGGCATATTTTGCTGCGAAAAAAAATTCTCACCCCGGCATGGGAGGGTCTGTAGCGTCGCGAGGTGGCGCACGTGCCGTTTCGCTGGAAAGCCCGGCCTTAAGCCGGATGGGGGATGGGGGTGGAATGCGGCGGCGCCTCGCCGGCGCGCGCCGGGCAGGAAATCCCAGCCTAAAAATAACCAGGACAACTGAGCGTGCCTGAGTGCGAGTCCATTGACGAAGGCTGCTCTCTGCTGAGGGCTGGCTTGCGAGCCGAATGACGCCCGCCGCTGGTAGAGTGGGGGACGAGCCGTGGGGTATTTATTGCGGCGCCGACATGCGCTCGGGGGATACGCTAGTGAGTCGAAAGACGTGAGGTATCTCCGTGCAACCTTGCACGTTTTGGCATCCGGCCATGTAACATCTAGTTACGGGGACTAATGTCCGACAGCTCGCACTTCGCGCAGCTTCTCATGCTCTCGAGCAGAGGCACTGGGCTCAGCCTAGGGACGGTCGCGGGGTTTCGCGGCTTAGAGAATAGAAAGGTTGCCTAAGGTTTTCAATTTTGTAACATTATCTTGTAATTTATTATTGTAAATATACTGTACATACTATTCAGAATCTGTCGTCTGTGCTTTTCATGTCCAGTACGCCACAGAAGCCATTAATTCATTTCATAGAGCCAGGTACATGTGACATAGGCCAGTTCTGTCCAGTCCTGTAGAGTCTGGTCGCAAAGTACGGTGTTACTTTGAGCATAAAAGTTCTGTTGAATTTTTTCTCCGAGATTTGTGGTTCGTTTACATTCCATGAGAGTGTATCTCTGAGAAAAATACTCCTTTGCAGTCAACAGATTCCTACATGCTGAATATGGTAGTTTGTTGTAGCATTGCGGGCGTTTGTTGCAAAGCTGCCTTCTCGATTCACTGGTTCTGGAATCAATTCAATTTAATATTTCCCTGTTTACCTCAAACACGTTCATTCCGACTACGCTAACATTGTTGGAGATACTTTTTCTGAGTGTTCGAGATATTTTATGCCCTCAAAACTTCCATTATCTTGAGTTCGAACACGCGGGTTTGGTTGTTCGCGGGTTCGCTCACTTGTGGAATACTACATAGTTCATCATAAACAATATTTTCGATTTTTAATTCTCAGTAGTTTTACCTTGATACTTTTTCATGAAGTAGGTATTAACTTAGAAACCCACATCTGTTCAATTGGCAACACTTTCAAAGAAATTCACTATTGCGTCTTTGTTGCATTTAACTTCTGTTCAGTAATGCTCAAGTTGAGATCATTGGCAGCTGTGTATATCATTCTTCAGTATATTAATAATGCTATCCCTAAATTGCCAGGATTGGGTGTATTGAAATTATAACTTGGTTAAAGCACCACTTCTCGAATGGTCAGTTGTTGTTTTTTCTCGGTTTTTGTGTCCCTTGACTGTGTAGTGACTAAAGCATAAGGAAAAAGAATCGTCAATTAATTTATGAAGTCATTCTTACTCATATTCTCATTCCATTTTCAGTTTGCTTCCGTCATTGGTTCCTGCGTTTCAACTGAATTGCGATTTCACATTCACAAGGTTTACGATGTTCATTGCCTTTCTCTTTCTAGACTATAGAAAAAATGTCCTCATTCAGTTCCAACAAGACAAACACGCTCGTGTTCTCGCATGTTCATTAGAATTTTTTCCTGCGTTAATTTTTTCCTCATCACTGCTGAAGTGGTAACATTGCCAGGGTTCGTAGTTACATTCGTAATGATGGTCACTGTTATCTACCGCGTTTTTTTCGGACCGTCCCCAACATAGTTAAATTAAACGTAGTTGGAGAACCTAGTACAGCACGGGTGAGCGACAAGCCCCCAACGTCCGTTAGCGTCCCACTCTAACCTCTACCGCAGGCACCCATCATCCGGGGAATCGAGTGCACGAGTACCCGCCACCGCCGCTTCCATCTCGCAGCCAGCCATTCACCCCACCCCTCGCGCCGCTTGTTTGTCGCGAATTATTGGCGCGAACCGGCGCGATGAATTTCATCGAGGCGCCGCCGTGCGAGGAAAAAAAATTGCCCTCTTGTCCGCGTTTTGTGTAACGACGCAGCAGTTGCATTGTGCGCCGCCAGAACGCGCTCTTTCCGCGGCCGCCCTCGCCCCCGCATATTTGCGGCCGCGTGCCGCAAGCGCGAGCGAATTTCCCGGAACAAAAAAGGCGCGCACCGCGCGATGCGGGGGCGGGGGGAGGAGGGAGGGGGAATTGAAGGGGGAAGAGCAGGAATGGAACTCAACGATCGCACTTCCGCCCCCCTTCCCCTCCCCCGCGTGCCCGCGCCGCACTTCCCTCGCGCCCTGGCACAATGAGGCGCCAACGGCCGCCCCCCGCCCCGCCCCTCTTTCCCGCCCGATAACGTCTCCAGTTACGGGCACCATTGTTGCGCGCGCCAATCGCGCGCTCGCCGCGCGCCTAGCGGCCACCTCGCGCAACGTGGCGTCGAGCGGCTAATCGCCTTTGTGGCCAGGGGTTTGGGGTGTTGGGGGGATGGAGGTTGCAGGGTTTGGGGGGGGGTTCGGGGGGAGGGGGGTTGCGAACGCGGGGATGGAGCGAGTGGAGCACATGAAAGGGCGTGAACCCGTGCCCGTGCGTTCGCAGCCCGCCAGGAAATTGAATGTGGATATTGGTGCAAGTGAACGGTCGAAAAATCAAAGCGGTGCGAATTTGCAAAAAAAAATGCTGTTTTGCTGCGCGGTTGCGTTAGAACTTAAAACGGACACCATGCCAGATAATTATCAGCACCCCTCTGATGTTAAGCATGGAACAGTGTATGGAAGAGCAAACAGAAATAAGTCGGTGCCGGTCAGCAAAATTGATCCATCAAACAAAATGTATTTGGCTGTTGCACAGGTCTTATGGATTATCGGAATACTGTGCCCTATATCAGAGGAATAAAATGTTTAGCGCCTCTCACGTTCATAGTTCTAACTGGACCTTTATGGAATTCACATTTGTTTTTAACTACTTGTTTATATAATTGTAGCTAAGCTGATTAAATTACTATGTATAGTGTACATATTTATATACGTTTAGCCGACTATTAATCATATATGCTTTTTTAGTTAACATCAGGTGTCAAAACCAGCGCTATATACACTTCAAACCAGCCCCATACAAAATTTACATACTTGTACTTGACAATGATTATTTCCATGCGTACCTTCGTGTTAGCAAGATTCCGAATGCTTATACGTACTGTCAAAAAACATGGGATCATATTGAAATAATTTAACTAAAATTATTGGTTAATTCATTTTCTTTACTTTCAAAGACCCATAGGTAACTATTTCATTGTCAAAAAGTCTAGTTCCTAATATTCGCTTCTCGTTTTTGTCAGAAGTAACCCAAAAGCTAAATGACACAGGGAAGGCAGCCGAAATAATTACCATTTTCCTAGTACTGCCTTTCGAGTGCAATTGTTTCTTTCGTTAATATTAAGGTTGAAAGGTTGGGAAATAAGCAATCTTGCATTGCTATTCACAAATATCACACAAGGTACCGTGATGATGCCGTCCCGATATGACGAACAAATAATGGTAATGTCAGAAAACAATTACGAGCTTTGAATATTTTTCCTTAATATAACATCAATCCTTAAATAGGATATCTTTAAAAACTTCAGCTTACATTTTTAAAAGAGAATAATCAGTTAAAAAGTTAGTCAAGGTTATACTTTGAAACTTACCTTCATTATTTTTTTAGTCATAACTTGGAACTCAAAGAGCAACATACTCAACCAATGATGCACTGCATCCTGAGTAACTGTTTTTCAGATTTTTAAACACTTTTTCCTTCATCCACTTCTTTTCCGTTACTTTCATACCCCATGTACAAATATTTCTTGTTATGGATTTATTCTCATCGCATTGTAAATCGTATAAGACATGTGCTCCGTAGGTTTCAGAAGAATTCTTTTTAGAATAAGAGAAATTAAGGAAAAAACGAGTTCGTCTGGATTTACAGGTGGAACGTTGACATTACGTCGAATATTTGACGTCCTAATCTTTACCAGTCTCCGCACGTTAATTTAGCATACGTGTAAAAGCGATGAAGTACGTTTATCAATTGATGGTTTGCGAGACGTGTTTATTCAGGAACTGAAATGCCTTGTATATGTCTCATCTCAACCGCTTGTGCTGAAAATCGTTGATCTCATTGTACGTAAGGTGGCAATGTTATGCAAGAAATCTCAAGTGGTGTTATCACTAGCATATCTGTTATCACAAATCAATCGCATACATTTCTGATTCATATTGCATTGACTACCATTAATGTGCAGCTTACCAGTACATTATCCGGACATATTTTCATTCTGACTCATCAGCCTTGTTTTGTATTCTGGAACTTAAAAGAAGTGAAACGAAAAGATGAATATTTCTTCTATAAAACCTATAGAAGAAGCAAAGACTTCATAACATTGAGACAGCCAGAGTATTAATAAATCATTAAAATATTAGTAATAACTCTTTAACGTAAAAAACAATTACCAACCACATTTACCTAAGTTACAATTGTACAGTGTTATGAAGGAAATGTCTCGGAAATGGTTACAGTTCCATGCAGTAATGATTTTTCGATCGTTTTTTCCTCTAAACTTTTCGACCTATACGTACACCTGCTTAGGAACAGATTAAGTTAGAACTTCATTGGGTTGCCTAGGTTCATTGCGGCTGCGTTTACTACCCACTTCCAGAGTGAAGACTAATGAAACGGGGTCGGTCAAAAAGATCCCACGAAAAGTATCTTGATTGCATTTATTTGAAAGTAAATGACGGTAAAATAATAATAAATTCTATCGTAGTGTACAGCTCGAGTAAGGATTAGGGTAGCCATCTCTCCGGGTTTCAGAATTAATCTCCGGGTTCAAGGTATACCAAAATTTACCAAAATTTTCAATACGTAGCTAGCCATCTCAAAACGAGTTATTAATAAATGTTATAACAAATTAAAAATACACTGAAAGTAGATTTACCAAACAAATTTGAAAAAATAAGCTAATCAAAAATAATTTATTGTGATTATTATGTCTAGTCAGACAAAACGATATTCATCGTTGCTAAGTAACAATAATTTATTAATATATCAAAAAATAATATAAAAGATCTGTTTATTTCATGGAAAATATATTTAACAGTTTAATTTAAAAATAAAACTTTCATTATGACTTAATTTGTGTGCCCCCCTCCTTCAGAATCTCAAGATAACGGGTTTCCTGAAGGTAGCAAAACTAGTAACCACCGAAACTCATGATTTTCAATCATAAGTATTGAATTTTAATTTTTCATTTTACTTTGTTTCTGATCGTTATGGTCGCATTCTTGTCGATAGTACGAATGGTTTGAGAAGTGTATAATTACTTGCTTGTTTTGCGTACCGCACCGAGACATCTGCTTGATTTTCGATTTACGGTCAGTGACGTGGAAATTTATTAAGAATTCACTCGTACTGAAACACATTCTTACGGAGAACAAATTATTCTGCCCGCCGGTTCTTCTGCGAACATTTTCTGAACAATGGGTCGGCGGGAGTAGTGGAAAACATGAAAGAGTATGGTTTACTTCAGAAAACTAATTTCTCCGTATAACGAACTTCAGGCAGAATAAGCTCACAGTACTATGGTCGTTGTGCACTCTGTTTTATAGTGAACTGTTGAACTGAAAATGGCTGCGAGGTTTTAATGAAAATATGTTGTGTGATTTTGAAATTCACGTGGCAAGTCAAGAACACTTATCGAAGTTTTATGCACGAATATCTGGTGCACTCTGTATCGTTGTTTTCGTGAATATTGTTTTTCAAACAAAAGTTTAGCTCAAAGTTTATGCTTTGTTAAAGTCAGCTACGCCAATGTTCATAATTAAATATAATTAAATATTGATGGATTGATAGCAACACGGTATTATGGTTACCTTTTTGTTTCAGTTATCAGATATACTCTATTACAAGGTACTTACTGGTGTTTAATTATTTCCATAAAAATTGAGAGAAACAAAATTACAAACGAAGATCCAGCTCAGTGCAAAATAAAATGAACTGTTATTCAAAGATTGTATAAAGTTTATTTATAAATTGATGATAACAAATGAACAGATTATTGGCAGTACTTGTACCAACGTGTACAACGTTAATGCACTTTTGTTATTTATTGTGTTCCACCTTTGTGAGATGACAAAAACAAAATCGCAGAATGAAATCGCAGAAAACGAGAAGAATGGTTCGTTTAAATTCAAACATGGTTGATGTATTAACCATGAATATATTCTTGTTGACAGTTTGCAACGGTACGTTGCACATGCAACTGTTCATTGGAAGTAATATGCTTCTAATTTTACGAACACGGCGTGAATCGTAGAATAGGATGCCAAGAATACCAGAAAAGTAAAAGACTGGAAAACCTAGAAGCTTATCGTAAAATGGAATAATTAGATACCTTTC
>JAHLJT010009355.1:29679439-29719658 GCA_031308135.1 Acheta domesticus | reverse complement strand
AAGAACTTTGTTAAGAAATTTCGTAAGATTTTGAAGAAATATTGTGCTTTATTAGAATGTTCGTACAATGAAGTCAATTAAAACGCGATAGACAAGATGTTTTAAAGCTGCCAGCAGAATTAGTATTAAAATCCCATTTTTCCAATGATTTTCGTAACTATAGCCTAACTAAAATTTACGACACAGCACATGTAACCGATTTCTCGTTTCATTTTGTTGCCAAACAACTTTCGTTGCCATTTCCGTTCCAAGTTATTTGTTGCGTCGTCGCAGATCTGTTTTCCATAGCATCCGGGGCATTCCGAGCAAACACCAAAGAATTACACAAACACACGAACTTCACCTCCGCTCCACTGCCCTCCATGTAGCGAACCACTCCCTTCCCGGGAAACTTTAACTTTTGAGCTACTAAATCAGAGAACAGCGAGATAGAAATGATAGGCTCCTCAGCTCCTCGGCGCAAGAAGTTCTCGGGCGACGAACGCGCCGGCGACGTAAAAAAGTGGCCTTTTAACGAGTGGGAAGCAACAAATCCAGAAGGCGTGCGCAAAAACGCCGCTGCACCAGCGCGCGCGCGAGATCGCCTTGGCCCTGCGCCAGCGCCTCTAGCGGCGGCCAGAGCGAGTTATCCGGCCGGCTGATCAGCGACGGCTGCCTGTTGCGCGGCGAATGGCTGAGGGCGGTCGTGATTAATTGGGGCCGTGGAGGAATTAAGATGGCCCTGTCCTCTGTTGGGTCGCTGCTTAGGGATTACGTTCGTTCGTGAAGATGAGACTGCTCGGTAGATCGTTTCATTTGGGAGGTGACATTATTGTAGGCTTGTTGCTTTTTTTCTGTTATAGGACTTAGAACCTCTACTGACGAACTTGACCAGTTATCACTTCGCGTCTTATCTCAATTCTCACACTTCGCAGTTCAATCGATTGCTCCCCTTAATAGACATTTTCCTTGAATTTATCTCTTACGACACTAGTTTCTTATCTTCTTCGTATTTCGAAGACGTTCTAATTTTCTTCATTCAGCTGTTTAATAATTTTCTATTTTTAAATCTATTTCATCATCTCCATTTTTTTCTCTCCACATTTTCCTCTAGTTGCCCAACTTCCTGCAGTTCATAGAGTTCAAAGTTTTTCAGTCGCGGTATTCAGAAACTTATTGATCTCAAAACAACGATACATTTTCTTGTTCCGTCTGTGCCCGCAGTCCTTCATTCCGCCCAGCGCCTTCCATCGTCTTGAGCACCGCACCTCCTGCGGTCCGACACCTACACCGTCTTCGCCTTCCTCCGTGGAAGCAGGAAGAAGAATTCTCCCGAGGAAATAATTTCCCGAATATCCAGCGTCCTTTTCTCCCCGCGGAGAGACGAGGAAAAAAAATCCTCTTACAAGGGGGATGAAAGCGCGATAGGAGAAGCCCGGCTTCTCGCCAAACAATAGCAGCGGGCGGGGGAGGTGGGGGCGACTTTTATACCGGTAGAGACACCGGGGAAGGGTGGGGGAGTGAGGAAGGTGGGGTAAGAAGGCGTAGCGGATAATTCGGTCGGTCGCTGCGTGTGTGTATGCACGGCTGTGCTGCCGAGTCGTGGCCAGTCAATTTCATGCGTTTGCTGCGACGCTGTGGGATTTGGTGTCGGCTGCCGCTGCGCCTCTTCCGTCAGCGCTGCGGCGGACATGAAAGGGAAGCTTGCGGAAGGGAGGGGGCGTGGCGGGGAGATGCGGCGCCGCCGACGTCTGATGTCTGCGGAGAGGATTGGAACAATGCGAGCGCGGTATTGTGCACGCGGCGTTTTTGTGTCTTTGCGCAGAAGTCGGTTCGCGTGATTAGCCGGCTGGGAGGCGGGTGCGGGGCGCAGTCAACGCGTACGCCATCGATTGTGTTGTGTGCTTATGGCCTGTGCGGTGCAGTTGCGTAGGGCGGGGATGGTATTGAGTTTGTGGAGAAGTATGATGATAGAGTTTCTGTCCTAAGAAATTACTTACATCAAAAGTTTTGAAGTAGTATTTGGTCTCACAATAATGTATGAAAATCTGTTTTGTTGTTTCTCATTTATTTCTATTAGAGAAGTGCACCACACACTTTGTACACGATGTTTTGTTTGGCAATTTAAAAAAAAAAAGTCCACTAATGAACAGATGTATTACACATATTCTATGCATTTTGCACGATTCCGCTGCAGGAAAAATACTTTTTCTCATATTGTGTTTTGTTCTCAATACGATACCAAAAAAAATGTATTTTCAAAGAAACACTACTGAATCTGTACATCACTTAAACCGATCTCGAGAACATCCTCTTCCCGTATTACAAACTTTCCTTGCGTCTCCCCTACTTCATTTAACCATCTTAATTCCCTGAACGCGTTGCACAATCGAGAAATTTCCCACCGTTTCATTCACCGCTATCAGATCTTTTGAAACCGCCCCTCGCCACTGTAAATGAAGTCGCGCTCTATCCCCCAGAGGAGCTCACTGCTTTAAATATGATCCTTCCGTCCGTCGCGCTGACACGTCTCGCCCCCCGCCTCTTCCAGACGCTTCCGCAGCGCCCTCTACCCCGCGTTCCCCGCCTGGCCTCACATCGCACCACCAGTGCTCGTCCTGGCTTCACTCTGCTGCTACCAAACCAATATCCAACTTCACTCTCTGTGTCATTCCACGTACCCAACACATTAACACATTATTTTTCTTGCCTAACCGTGCTTGTCTTCAAACTTCTTGTCGTGTCGCCTCTTCCCACTTCATTGGTTTTCACCTCTCACCATTTCCGATTCATACCTTTTGCAGCTCAATCTACTCTGCGTTCCCCTCCTTGCCCCACTTCGCAGCAGCAGTGCTCGTCCTGGCTTCACTCTGCTGCTACCAAACCAATATCCAACTTCACTCTGTGTCATTCCACGTACCCAACACATTAGGACCTTATTGTTTGTTCTTGCCTAACCGCGCTTGTCTTCAAACTTCTCGTCGCGTCGCCTCTTCCCACTTCATTGGTTTTCACCTCTCGCCATTTCCGATTTACACTTTCCGCAGCGCCATCTGCCCTGTGTTCTCCGCCTGGCCCCACTTTGCACTACCACCGCTCGTCCTGGCTTCACTCTGCTTTTTAGAAACCAATATCCATCTTCACTGTCCGTGTCATTCCACGCACCCAACACATTAGGACCTTATTATTTTTCTTGCCTAACCGCGCTTGTCTTCAAACTTCTTCTCGTCGCGTCGCCTTTTCTCACTTCATTGGTTTTCACCTCTCGCCATTTCCGATTTACACCTTCCGCAGAGCCATCTACTCTGTGTTCCCCGCTTGGCCTCACTTCGCACCGCCACTCTTCGACCTGGCTTCACTCTGCTGAAAACAAACCAATATCCAACTTCACTCTCTTTCTGTCTCATTCCGCATCCCCTTCACATTTGCCACCTTATTGTTTTTCTTGCCTAACAGCACATTTCTTGAAACTTCTTCGCGTCAGCTCTTCCCAGTTCATTTCTTTTCACCGCGCCTCCATTTCCTATTCACACCTTTTCACATCATCTCTGTTTCATATCTTTTCTCACCACCTTTCACGTCATCTCAGTCCGTTTTATACAATTTCATAATCATACACTTCATATCACCACTTCGCGCGTAAGAGCACTTTACCTTGTCTTCTTTTTCACCTTACCTTAGAGTCTTCACCTTACCCCGTCTCCTCATTCCCGCACATCACCCACTTCTACCCTTCTCCACTTTTTACACCGTTTTCTTTACCTCCTTTCCCATGTCTTGCCCTGTTAAATAATTTTCCCAAGATCGACTTGCTCTTCTCCTGCTGCTTCTGCCTTCATCACCCCTGAGAACCTCTGCAACCACAGCATCATCACGCAGTCATCTGCAGATGCACTGCCACGCAGCCTCTGCATGCCCCTCCCCCTCCCCCCCCCGCCCCGCGAGCGAAGGCGGCCGCAGCCGAAGACACAGTGATTAATGCGCGCAGCCGCCAAATCTGATTACACGTCCCGCCGCCAGAGCGCAGTGGCGGCGGGTGTCCCGCGGGGCTCCGCGTATCAGCGCTCTGACAAATCGCCGTCTTGAGCGCGAGGGGGGCGGGGGAGGGGGGGCAGGGGGTGGAGGGAGGGTGCAGCGATGAGACCTCACCACCTCCCAGGCCCCGCTTAATCTCCGCGCCGCCGCAGACTCCATTTGTCCTCGCAAAAAGCGAAAATTTCTCACGTTCGCCGGGGGTCTCCCTCTTTGATAGTATCACTTGACTGCTGTATGATTTGTTGGGGTTGGTGGTTGCTGTTGCTGCGTATTATAACGAGAAGGTCGTTTGTCTTGTTGTGCTGATATGATTTTTACTCGAATCGAAAGACGGTTGTCTGCAATGAAAATTATTCAGTGGTTCTTTTGAAGGTTCCGGAGATACAGCGATTTTTTTCTTGTCCGTTTTAACTTCTTGTATCTCCCTGTATTTCTTTCCATCCCTCACCTTCTACAAGCAATCAATACAGAAAATCCTGATTGCTTTACTTACGAACACACTCACAAAACCGAGAAAGCATGCCACGAAATGGAAACTGCAAATTCAGAGCTACATTGCCAAAGGTCAACTAAAGAGTCTCTCTCCACTACACATGTTTCTTCTAGTCTTTTGTTGACGATTACCCACTCGAGAGAAAGGAAGCACTCGAGTATCGACACAGAATTTCGGACAGGCGTTGATCTCTTCCGAGAAAAAAAAAAAACAACGATCCGCCGCTTTTGTGAAGAGTGAGTGACACGAGGAAAATATCACCCGCGAGATAAGAGAGATGGGAAGAGGACATTACCGTCAGGCGGGCAGGCTCTTTACCGGCCTTTCCTGTTTCGAAGCGAGACTGTTGCCACTAAAGGGCAATGACCTCTCGAAGACGACGAAGAAGAAGAAAAAAAAAAAAAGAAAGAAGGACGTCTCCTCCGGCCGGCACAAAGAAGGCGGTCCCCTCGGGCGTTCAGGAGAACGAGCGCGACGCCGCGCGGCCTTTTCTTATCGCTGGAACATTTCGGGGACGGCGCGGCGCGGCGCGGCGCGGCGCGGCGCTGCGGCGGGCACGGGCCGCCTATTTTCATGACATCTCGCGTCGCCTCCCCTTCCCCTCCCCTTCCCCTTCCCCTCCCTTCCCCTCCCCTTTCCCCCCCTCCCCCATTTACTCGTACTGGCCTCTTCGCCCCCACCATTGCCTCGGTAATCGTTGACCCCCACACCCCACCCACCCCTCCCCTGTGTTGCTCCGGCTAAGACTTCTCCAATATTCTTAAGGAGTGAGCTACAAAAAAGGCGTCATGAATAGCGAGCTGGTTGGACAATTAAGAAAGCAATAAAACAACTGTCTCCTGTCTTGTCACATGTTGTAGAATATAATTCTGTACTCGTGGGCCTTATTATGTGGTATCTGTATGCTAAACACAAATAAAACTACTTTGATGAGACGGTTTTGTGTTATGCCACAAGACAAAGTTGAAGCTTTAGATGTTCTAAAATGTGTTTAGTAATTTTGTGGATTTATTTTGTAATTTTGAACAATTGTATAATTTAAAAGGAATTGGATGGGTGAGTAGCAGCATATAAATTGTGAATAAAATGACAGAAAACGTTCGATACAATAGCAACGCATGAATAGAATACTTATGTTATCGAAGCAACGTGGCAACGAAACTGCACCAAGATGACAGCTTTCACAAGTGTCGATCTTTTTTCGAAGAAAGAAAAAATAAGATTTTGTCTTGTATTAGGAAATTAATTTGTAAGTGATAAGTTATCATTTATGCTTCGTTGAATATTAAATACCTTCGCGCGAGTCCCATGCAGTGCGTGACCCGTAGTTTGGTGACCCCTTGTCTAGACACTTGGGCCTGCAGTGGCGCCGCGCCGCCGGCGAGAGGGAAGCTGTCCAGTGCCCCCTGCCGTCGCCTGGGCCACGGCCACCTATGACAAACGCCCCGGTCCGGTCGTCATGTTAATGCGCAGGGCAGGGGATCCGCACGAAGAGGCATTGCGGGGCAATGAGCAGGAAGCCGTAATGCGATGAGGCGGGCAGGGGGAGGGGCGGGGCCCAGGAGCGACGGTCGGCGGTGGAATCCTCTAAAGACGGAGGGAAGAGGGAAGGTTGGGCAAGTGGTGGTAGTGAGGCAGAGGTCGTCGAGACGACGGAAGGTTGGAGATACTGGAGCAAGAACTAATTCTGAAATTAGACGGATGGAAGAAAATCGATGTAAAGTGTTTAAAGATATAATAAAGTCAATAAAGTCTGTGCATATTTATTTCTGGCGCCGAATATTGTTTGTTTTTATTTAATGAAGAGATTCAATGTTATCCTGTAACGTCTGGGAAAGATACAGGGATCCTTCAAACTAAATACTGTGACAGTTTCTTGGGGTGAATGATGAATATGCATAATATTCCCCTGTACCTAGTTACAATCCCCTGCGTCTGATAATGAACTAATGACCACACTATGTTGGAGAGAGATGAGGAAATAAAGCGAAAACCGGGCATCTTCATGTCTTATACGAAAGTTGCATCGGAGAGGTCGAGAAGATGAACATTTGTGGTAACCACAGTGAAAAGCAGCAACGTCCAGGGAGGTAGGGAACGGATATCAAGGGCGTCGATGGGACAACGAGGGCGGTAAACGCCACAAGGAGTTCATGGGTCACAAGTCGGCGAGGGTAACGAGGCGGGGGGGGAGTGGCAGCGAAGATGGGGGGGGACGCCGATGACCAGAGCGAGGGCCGCGGGGGTCGCCGAGGTCGGCGAGGCAGTTCCGGAAGCCGAAGGGCCGATCGTCCGTCACGTCGCGTAACGGCAGGACCCGCCCGATAAGCAGCCGGGCTGGGGGCGGGGGCGGTGCGCGACGAGTGGCTAGTGGCGCGGTCAGCCGCCAGGGGCCATCGCGGGCAGTAATCGCTTCCACATCGCTGCGCGATGGAGAGGGACTCCCGCGCGCCACCTCGCTCCCCCTCGCCGCGCCCCGATCGGCCGCCGATAAAACGGGACGTGGGCTGCATCCACCGGAGGCACAAAGGGCGACCTTTATACTCGGGCCGCTTTCTATTTATATGCGATCAAGGTTTTAATTCTACACACACACACGTCTCTCAAAACATTTTCACGCACATATATCTTCGTAGAAACCTCAAAGATGACATCTTAGAAAATATCTATAGAGATATCATTTGTTCATATCATAGACATATCATTTGTTCTTTGGGGCCGTCCATAAACTATGTAACGCAAATTTCCTGTATTTTCAATACCCCCTCCCCCTTGTAACGCACTTCCCTATCTCTATGTAACGCTGCCTCAGACCTCCTCTCTCCCCCTTTAGCGTTACTTTATTTATGGATAACCCCTTTGCAAATATATTTAAGTAAATTTGTGTAAAGGAGTAGTGAGAATCGTAGGACACAATATTCTTTGATAACGAGTGTTACTACTTTGTATTTAATTCAATCTTAATTACAAAATAGAATCGTCGATTGCGAGGTGTTTC
This sequence comes from Acheta domesticus, assembly GCA_031308135.1. NCBI lineage: Eukaryota > Metazoa > Arthropoda > Insecta > Orthoptera > Gryllidae > Acheta > Acheta domesticus. The sequence continues at coordinate 29,712,153 of JAHLJT010009355.1, read as the reverse complement.
CGTGTCTGACCGAGCGCTCGTGTTGTGTTGCAGGACGACGACCTGAAGGCTCGCCAGGAGCGGCGTCGGGGCGGCCCGCGCCCGGCCGGCGGCCTCCCGTGGCTGCGCCTGCTGCCAATGCTCGCGCTCCCGCCCGCGTTGCACGTGCGCCCGCTCTGGGCCGCCGTGCTGCTCCTGCTGGGGCTCAAGCTTGCGCGCGCAGTGCTGCAGCGGTAGATGCGGCCCCGCCCTAACTCCTCACGCAGCAGCTGCAGATGGTTGGCGCATCTGCAGATGACGCATCTGCAGATGAAGGAACAGATGACGCATCTGCAGATGAAGGAGCGAAGACGTCCCCAACAGATGTGGTAGCTGATGCAGCTGTTCGGAGAAGAAAGACAGAGAGAGAGGGCAGCTGCGACAGCTGAGGCAGCTGTGGGTGTCGCGGAGCAGACCCTTTCACGCAGCTGCGGTTTCAACCTAGACACGTCGCAATACTTCCGTTGTCTCAGCCAGGGGATCATCGTGACGTGCTTTGTTTATTTCCAAAGAGATTTCCAAAATTTTCACTATATTTAAGAAAAAGACATTTCAAGATTTTGTGTTTTCTCATCTCTACGCTATTTGTTTTTGGGCCACTTGCGCGCATTGCGAGAATGGTCTCTTCTTTGTACATTATTTTTAGTGTTTCTCAGGTTTTTTCTTGTAGAGTTTAGCATTTAAGTTCATTAAATTCATTTATATAAAGCCATATTTTCCGTTTTTGTTAATTATTATTTTTTTGTTTTGATGTCGAGTTCGATATCTACCATATAGATTTTCGTGCCTCACCTCCGGGTGGGACACCATCTATTTTGCAAAGTTTTCAAATGATCTCTTAAAAGTAGAGTAGTTTACCCACGAGCTCGAAGGTTTGAAGGTCACACCACAATGGCCTTCTCTCCCGTAGAGTCGTGGTTTCTTTCTTGCTTGTACATAGTCCTGTCCTTTTGTTCTTTCGCAGTGCCACGCAGTTGGCCTAGCCTAGTTGATATTGTGTTCAAGGCGGGTCGTATTCCGCGCCCGGCCGCTCGAGGAAAGGGCCACGCCGCCAAAGAGTGGGCGTGCCTCCAGCGCCATTTCTTGGGCCATTATTTTTTTTTCTAATTTCTCTCGAGGGAAGCTGGGAGATTAATTGTGCTGGGAAAGAGAGGTCTAAATTTTGTGAATTTTGTTTTTGCTGAGCTCAATAGTCCTGCCGCCAATCCTTGCAAGCGTCGATGATTTTCTAATTAGGCATTCATAGTTCATTGCATGAATGCGCCACTTAAAAATAGATTATAGAGTCTGAAACCGATCATTTTTCTACATTTAGTTAAAAATTAAAAAGGAACACTTTTGAAATATAATTTTCTTTTGGCATCTCCCAAACTTCTTAAAAAAGAAATTCAAAATTCATTGTTTAGTTTTCTTAAAATTAAATATTACTATCATGTCGAGTTATTAGATTTTAGCTGAAGATTGTGAACAATTAAATGGAAAATGCATTTAAATGCGCGATTCTCTCTACCGCAAAAATACTTATCGTCGTTAACAGACTGCTATCTACCCTCAGCGACTTAAGCTGCTGAGTGGTTTGCTGGAGCTGTTCCGGGCAGTGAATGCATTTGCTTCACCAGCAAGGAGGGGGTGTGTTTGGGCCCAGTGCTCGACGTTCCTGTACATTTCGGAGACAATCATAGGCGCGAGGAGAGGCCCGCGGCCTGGCGCGGATGACTGATGAGACCTCGCCTCTTATAATTTCTATGAAGAGAGAAGTATAAATACAATATGTTTTGCATGTAAATATTAGCTTTTTCTAAGTATATATACAAACATATATTACATATATTAAAGTTTATATAATATTATATTTTACGATTTTTTGATGAGCATTTCAAGTAAGCTGATGTCTGTGAAGAAATTGAAGATTTCGGCGTCGGCTCGTTCCTTCTAAGGCGTCCCGGCCACTCGGATCCCAGGCGGACCTTCCAGGTCGCCGTTCTCAGTTCCAAAGTAGGCGCCGCGAGTAAAAGCAGCACCGACCACCGGTTCTTTCTCGAATATGCGTCGTGCCATTTACCATCAAGTTGGTTCCTAGTAGTTCCGTTTACGCAGATCTTATTTCAAAGAGGTTTCAAAAGAAAGTTAGATTGTTGAGTTTTGTGGCACTTCCGTGTTGTGTGATTGGCAGCCGATGACTGGTACTGCTTTTATTTTCGGCATAGTAGTTGTGAAGAGTGGCTCGGGAGGTCGTGAGTGCACCTAAACCATCTTGTATATAATATGTTCCCCTAGGAGAGGGGGGTGGCGTTAGGTGCGCCTTGACAGAATGGACGCAGGCGCGAGGAATCTCCGCCCATCAAAGCGTACTGTGATTACATAAAATATTTGTCTAATTATGGCAATATATAGTAAGAAATTATAATTTTTGTGTATTTCTTTCCACTGATCTCGTGAAAATAATTTATAATAATAATAATTACAGTTTTGTTTTGTTTTAAATATCTGAATAATTATGTTTTGATTTTCACTAGTCAGTGTAGACATTTTTGTTAATTTCGTGTGTTCTTTAGATGTAGAAAATTAGAACATTTTTGTGTCCCGACATTTGTTTCTAAACCAGCTATCAATTGAATAGTGTGAAAGCTACGTGCCAAACATAGCAGTAGCTGGGAAAATCCCACACCAACGAGTCCGCAAGTCGCAACGCCCGTCTGAGCTCTTTACACTACTAAATCATCTTGTCTATTCGCTGTCCGTAGATCGCCTAGATTATATTTCCGTACTTTAAAAAAAAATGAGAAGCGTTCTAAAAACCAAAGTATACCAAAGGAAGAAGACGTTTTAACGAAAGATCCCTGTGTTGCCGGGGGGAATGCTTTCGAGTCAAATACAGAACGCCGCATGCGCGTTCAGACTTATAGTCAACAAGAGAACTGATCACGTGGATAGACTAAATTAACATTCCCGAACCGAGGGGATTCCCCGGAGGTTCCGCTTGTTTCCGTCTGTCATTTCGCGCTCAGGCTGGCGGAGCGAAACGCGGTTGCGACGCGCCGGGCACACATCTCGCCCTGCTGACTGCGACGTGCGGCGTGGGTCGCTAGTGGACCAATCATGTTCGGCCCAGGCACTCCGACGCTTCGGAGCTGGTGCCGACCAATCCTTGTGTTTTTTGAAATGCTACGCGCCCGTTGTGGGCGTTCGTGTTTTGTTAGAGTTATGCTCTTTGTTGTGTGCTGAGGCAGGCTGCCAGCTGGTGGGCCGCTCGTCTACCAAATGTCTTTCAATTTTGTACAGTTTTTCACTTTTATATAGTTATTGAGTTTTTGGAAATAAATGTAAACTTGCTAAATCAAATTGTGTGCCTGGTTATTGATCTTCAACCTCTGTCCTTCTCCTGACACTGATCCTTACTTTGAAGGGAGCACTAGTAGATGTAATGCAGTACAAGTAGATGTAATGCTTGCGATGAAATCACGGAGAATGTTAGTGGCCAGAAATAAACAATGTTTTAGAATATTTATCAACAACTGGACGCAAATGAATGTTTTCAACAATAAGAATTATAGACATAACTAAATAGAGGAAAGTTTTGATATTTTGTATATTTTTAATTCAGGATTATTTATTAGCATGTTATTGGGATATTTTACAAAGAAGCGAATGTGACTACATAAATCAAGATAAAACGAATGTGACTACATAATTAAGATCAACTTTTCCAACATAACTGATTATTTAAAATATACATTTTATCAGTCAATACCATTATTTAAATATGTTCAACTGGGACGAATGTTAGTAGAATTAAAACTGGTAGATTTTAATTTACGGGGTTATTTTTTAAATTAAATGTAACTCAGAGTTACTATTCCGTTGAGAAAAATGTTAAAAAGGTTGACAATTCAAGAATTTCGTCATTCAAAAATTCAGACTTTTATAATTGGTAACAAAACACATTCGTAAGACATTGCTTCGAGTGTAAGGATTTGGGGATACAAAACTTTTTAACCCATTTTCAGTAAATAAAGACGTTGCTTCGAGTGTAAGGATTTGGGCATGCAAAACTTTTTAACCCATTTTCAGTAAATAAAAACAAACTACTTATGAGAAACATTGTATGTCGGTTTAAAAACTGCATTGAAATGGTTGATAATTTCGATAATTCTTGACCTATCATTCAACGCACAAGTTTTATTTTGAACATCTATTAGTAAAAATACATTAATAAACTCAAAATAAACTGTTAAAATATGAGATAAAAAATTGATATGTCAATTTTAGCATAGTACCAGTTAATTAGGAAACTTTTTAATATGACTGATTCCGTGCTTCCTAGAATAATTTTATGAAAAATATGGAAGCTACAATAAGAAAATGAATTCAGGCTGTTTCGTTTATATTCTAAAATATCTGATTTATCAACAACGGAAATAAAAATATCACGCAAAACTACAAACAAAAAAGAACATTAACTAATTAAAGGGGAAAATTATTACGAACTATTATTATTAGCCCCGTCATTCGAGATGTTTGACATTCCTTCACTATATATTTTGGGTGAGAGTTCATCTTTTTTCACTACAGAATCGGTCACAGACTTTCTCGTACCAGTTTCCTAATCTCTTACATCTGGGATTCGCACCGAACCGCCCTCTTTCCAGCTTGCCATCTATTGGCTCTTAACAGACATTTCCCACATCGTTTTCAATTTTTCTGTCCCCTATTAATAGTATTGAAATATTAATTGAAAATTTAAGAATATTATGGAATAAAACCTGTTCTTATACGCAACTGTACTGTGGAAACTTAGTGGCATATTTGAGAAAATGTCGTAGAGCATATCTGCAAATGTGCCATTTTGATCTCACTTTCACTAGAAGCTTTTGAGTTTTTGAGAAACTTAATTAAAAATCACTTGAAGCACTTGTTGTCAAGTATAAAATAATGTATAAAAACGCCCGTAAAGTAAATTATTAACATGGGAAATAAATGGTATCAAGGACCCACAATTCGTGGATTCTGACTACATAACGTCCTAGAGGAAGACATTTACTTGATATTGGATAAAGATTTATCCACTTTTCAGTATCAGGACCTTTGTGTTTCACATTAAGAGCTTTTCCCAGAAAAATCGTCATTGTTTGCCGCATCATTACGTAACTTTCTCTATACTACATATATTACTCCGTATATATACGTACGTATAGAAGAAAGTAAAATTTGGAGTTGTACATATTGAAAACAAAGTAACAACGTAAACAATTCAGGCAATTCGCAGCACAGAAGAGAACCATTCCTAAACATTCCTAAAATACAAGGTTTTTCCAAACCAGTGAGTTCCCATCATGCGTCCACATTTTCACATCCTGAGGCCACCGCCACAAATAGCAAACATACAGCGGTTCATCCTGATGGCAGTTCCCTCGCAACATCTTTCCGATAAAACACGTCGCAATATATCACGCCACGAGGCGGAAGACAGGGAGCCGACTTCCCCCCCTCCCCCTCACCCACCATCTTCCCCCACCACTGCGACCCGTCGACAAAAGGCGGTCGCAGTCTTCCCGCCAAGGCGCTCCGTATTAATCTTTGGGAGGGCCGCAATCCGTACTGGCGTCGCCAAGTTCCTTTTCGTTCTTTGTCCCCCGAACGCGGGAGAGAATTACGAGAGCCATTAGGTGGCCGAGGAAGATGGTCGATATGAGAAAAGGAACAAAAAGAAGAGGAGATTCGGGCCCCAAACTTCAGATTTATTGAAAGCTCGAGCTGAGCAGGCCTGGACTTGCTCCAAGAGTGCAGGTAAGAACAAGGGCAGTGGGAACTGGAGAATGAGTGCTGAGCAAACAGTGAAAAGGGTTGCTGGTGGATGCTGAACGAACAAAGACGTCTACAAAGGGTTTAAGACAAAATCATTTGATGTCAGTTTTCAGCTATGAGTTATTTTTATTTGGTTGTTCGATAAAAAAAAGCCGGTGTTTTATGAAAAGTATTAACATTTTAGTATAATTTAGGATTACACATAACTCTGGTTCTTATTTCGGGAAGTGAATTTGAAATATAGTTTGGTTTGAACTCACACACTCGGATTTCCCCTTTTGGATTAATGTAATACTGAATCACAATTTATTGGAATAAATTAACATTAACTTCTGCCACAAAACAGCTCAAGTTATGAAAATAAAAAAATATTTTTTTTAATAAACTATCCACAAAAACTTAGAAAGGTAAAGCATCACTTATAATTATATATTTTCTTGAATTTTATCAAACAGAATCAAAGTTTGACAAAACTAATTTAGTTAGGTGAACAGGTAAGGAGACAATACTTCAATATTCAATCTAATGTTCAATCTTTTGAACTGAAACTACTTCCTCCAATACCGGTAATTTCAATGGATCTGATTCAGTTTTCTGAACCGCCCTATCATGTCTGTCATGATTCATGACGATTATTCGCAACAAGAAATAACTGCATAGCAGTTCTGGGCAACTTCAATTGAATTGTGAATTTTTAACTAAGAAGAGAACGATCTATCAAAGCCCTTTTAAATATTAAGATGAAATGAATACAATTAATTAAAGCAATTTTTTGTGACAAAACACTGCCTTAAGCTGACCACACACAGAAACCAACACAACAAATTTTTACCTTTTTATTTAACGGAATGTCTGCGTTTGCAGCTTATTGAACAGTTGCAGAAAATATAATGAAGATTTTCTAAGAGCAAGCCTCAACGAATCTGATGAATGATAAGTGCAAATTCGACAAAATATTGAATACCTATCTAGTGATTGTTGAGAGTGAAGAGTCCGTAAAATGTTCCAACTGTACAAATCAGTAAAAAATAAAATAAAATGTAAATGTGAATGCCATTCTACGAATTTTAACGATCTCCAACAGACACTCACCTAGATTTATGTAGGATCTCTCCAGAAGAACATTCTATTATGTTTATTTTCAAAATTTGTGAATAGCTTTATTTCGCTGAAGTAGAGGAGAAGGTCCAAATACAGGCTAGGGTCTGAAAGCTGGTGTGAAGCCGGAAGGTGACGAACTCTATCGAAAACGGCGTGAAAGTACTTCTCTCGGTCCCTTTGAAGAGCTACGAGCAGTTGGGTGTCCATCAGTCAACTCGTTCAGAAGCTGTGCGTAAAAAATCATCGATTGTCGTGTTTTTCCATCATCAAACCTTCAGCAGGTATGTACAATATTGTTTTCCGCCATTAGTCAGTTGGCTGTAAATGTTATTTGGCAGAAGGGCTGTCTTAACGTTGGGTTGGTGAACGGTTTCAATGCCTCATCCAACCTCCTACTTCATACCAGTAATGGCCAGCATGATGGTTTCATAAAAGGGTATTTGGTCTAAATATGGGCTGGTGAGTGAGGATTAAAAACGAGCTACCTCTCCGGAGAAGTCCATATTTGGACCAGACCAAAACCATTTTCAAATAACTTAAAAATGCTGTACCTAACTACAATATACCTACTATTTATGTAAATAATTGTAATTATTGCATTTACAGTCAGCTAAATCATCACCAGTCACTGCAATACCTTAATCTTACAACGGTCCGGGTTACAACAATGAGAACCGCTCCAGAATGACAAAAAGAAGGCTTTTGTTAACTGCTGATGAGGTGAAAGACGAAAAGAAGAAAAAGCAAAAACCTCAAAAAATAAAAAAAGCAAGAAGAAAAAAATCATCCTCCGTCATCGAGATTCTCCGACACAGAAGATCAGAGACGGCCACCCCTGGATGACTCCGATTCGGAATTTGAGGCACTACAACCCTCAAAAACCCCTCAACAAGATAATGATTCCTAACTGTTTTGCTAACGGTTGTTTTCCGAAGTTAGAAACGGTGGAGATTGGGTACAGACTGTTCATGGGTGGGTACACATAGAATGTGCTAGTTGGGAGAGATGTGTATACATGTGATTTTTGTAAGTGAAATTACGATTTTGTGCTTATATATTACTACTGGGAAGTAAATTTTACTGTCATTCCTTTTTTCATTACATTTTTCTAAAAGAAAAAAGGGGTAGCCCATATTTGGGCCCCATTTTTAAAATGAGACATTTTACCATTTTTTAATAAATTTGTTATGAAACAGATTATTTAATTCCGAAACTTTCCAGAATTGAAGAATATGAGCCGAAGTTATGGCTCAAAGTTTAAATTTTTCCTTATGTCCAAAAATGTGCCAACTACATTCAAAAATCAAAAGCTAGCTCATATTTGGACCTTATCCTCTTTCAATTCAATTCCTTTCGTTTTTAGCGAGAAAAGTCTCTAGGACTTTTCAAACCTTTTAGTGAACAGAAGCTTCTCCTCAACCGTTTACTTTAGGTCTGTTTCCTCGGGCAGTTTGTATGAAAAAAGAATAATTCCCGCCAAATTCAAGATTTGTAAAATGTAGTTTTGAAACTTGATACATTACTACCACAAATTTCTGAATCGGCAAGTTCCTAAACCATCCACGATGTCCAGTCCATAATAGCGGCAAGTAGCGTGTGTGTGCCTGTGTGCATAGGGGTGCGTTTGGGTGTGCGCGCATGTGTGTATGTGTGTGTGTATGTGTGTGTGTATGTGTTTGTGTGTGTATGTGTGTGTGTGTGTTGGTGAGAGTAAGAAGAGAGGAATAGACAAGAATGAAGAAAAGAATGATTGTGAGTGGTGCGTGTTTCATTTGATAAGGTACTGTTCCGTCATTCGTCTGATTTAAAGCAAAGAAACCACGGAAACCTACCGGTATGAACAGCTGGTCGCTAGATTTCTCCCCCAGACAGCGGTTAATATCGACCTCCTTATCTAGTGTCAAAAATCTGCCCCTGTCGTAAGTCAAATCCGATCTCCGCACCTCCCGATCAACAATGCTCCGAAGGCAATGCTATTACCGCTGAGAGCTTCCGCAGATAAAGGGGTTGAGAGGAGAGGATTCGAACTCAGAGCCTTCGCGCCGAAGCAATGAATCAGTCCACACTCTAACCATCCCAGTCATCCGGATCGGCTCTCATGACTACCTAAGCCGGCTAAATATGAAACTCATGTCACCACCGCCCAGCGGCTAATCCACTCCGACTTTTAATTGAACAGATGGACTCCCGCGCTCCTCACGGGCCGACAGCTGTCTGCGCGGAACACCGTCCACTCGCACAGCTGCATCACCGGGCCGTGTCGGTGTCGGTGTCAATCCGCCGGGGCACCTGTCCGGCTGGCCCGCCCACCGCCACCGCCACCGCCACCCCACCAACCCCTCGCAACAGCCCCCGGCGCCACCCCCCACCCCCGGCCGCCCGCCCGCTCGCTCGCTCGTGTGCATTATGCAGGTCGCATTGTTCCGAGCACGGGGCGAGAACGGGGATTAAAATTTTAAACCAATCGTCGGGCCCGCGCCTTTCCTGCGGGGCCCCACGAGGGCACGGCGGGCGGGCGGGCGAGCGAGCAGGCGGGGGCCCTGAAAGCGAGACGCGAGCGACCGCAAGCGAGCATTCATCATCCCCTAGCGCTGACACTCAATCTCCGCTGACACTCGCCGCCCCGGCGCTTGTCTCTGCCTCGGACCCCGCCCCGCCCAGCCCAGCCCCACCCTTGCCCCGCCCCGCCCCGCCCACGGGCAGTGGGCGCGAAGGGCGCGCTGCAGGGCGCAAGGGCGCAAGGGAGCACTCCCTTCGTTTTCGAAACGACTTTACAATACTCGAAAAATCAAAAAAATAGCAATACATCCATTGGAGAAACCAGGACTTTTTTATGGGTACGTGAAAAGAACAGACGACTTGTTATATTATAAAGAAATTTTCAACTCATTAAAATTTTATTATTTTCTTTTATCATGTAGTAACGTTTGTTACTACATGAAATTAGTAGGAAACATAATTTTAAACATGTGTATGACTTCTGCGACGGAGGGGGGGGGGGGTTGAAACCAAATGATCCTCCTCACTTGTGCGAGTCTTTGGCAAATTTTTAAGACTAATTTGAATTTGTGAGATTTCTCATTCATATGGCACATAATGATACGGCACTAATGGCACATAATGGCACATAATGATATGGCATATAATCATAAGGCACTAATCAGCGAATATAACGTAGGCTCTCAATATAAAAAGTATTTAAAAACATCACCGCTTTTGCGTAATATAAATGTATTTTCATTTCATGTTCTTCTATGAGTTCAAACAGTCTTTCACTTCGATATTCATCGATATTCTACCACCTAATCTGAAGTGAATGCAGAAAATATGCTCAAAGAACGAAAATCAAAAATAGAAGGCGTTACCCATAGTTTTGTTGTCATTTGTATGTTTTGGAGAGAGTCATCAAATAAGACGTGCATGTACAACTTACATTATTTTAAGAGAAGAAATTGATATGGAATTGACCTGTTGAAAAACATGTGCAGCGCCATTCATAGAAAATGACAAGTAGTTATGAATTCAAAATGTATAAGACGCAATCAATATCTCTCCTACGTAATCACAGTTTCTAATTGAAACACGCTACGAAATTTTATCGTCATATTATATTGTTGTAAATGGAAAATATTCACTCCAAGATATTGGATTGATCAGTTGAATATACAATTTTTTAATGAAATTTCAGTGAGAAAATTTGTGTAACATGCTATTTTCAACAAATCATCTAAAGCAATGTTATTGTCGTTTAATAAACAATGATTATGGGAAAAACATTAAAAAAATGCTCTCCATCATTCGTAGAGAATACATAGGGTTATTCATCATTGAAGTATACGTGGAAATCTAAAAATACAACACCATTTTAAGAAAAGTAATATCACAGGCAAAAACAACGAAAAATGATCAGAGTATTTTGAACTCTAATACCAACACTAGAGAAAATGAAATACATTTTTTAAAAAGAACCACCTAAAATTGAAGCCTTACGAAGAATGTTGTTTTAAAGCATAATGAGAGAAATGTAAACGATCCAACATTATGGTCGCAGTCTCTACAACCAACAATTTTCAAGAATTCGGTTGATCTCAAGGAGAGTCTAATGGCACAAAATTTAACATCATCAGACTTTCCACCAAAATGTATTCTCTACGACCAGAAAATGTGTATAGAAAACGTATTCAAATAAATTTGTACATCAATTTATGAAATACGTTGTGTTTATGAACTAAACTATTGTTTCCCCCCGAATTTAACTTCCACAGAGTAGCATTTCCGCCCACTGTGCCCCGCCCGCTCTCACACCCCTCGTCCGTAATTCTTCCGATGCGAGCGGCAGCCGAGATTATAAAAACGATTTCTCCACGTCAGGGATTATTTTAAATTACGAACGGGGTGGTCGCCGCGTTGAACGCGTTCTTACGCGTGGTCTGTCGCCGACCGAGATGGAGCAACGAGCCGCGAGGGGGAGTCACAGGATAGGAGGGGGTGGGAGAGGACGTGGTGAGGGTGGGGGTGAGCATGAAGTAGGGGTAGGGGTGAGTCTCGGGCTTGAAAAACCTCGACCCGGGGTCAAATACGGCGACGCAGTCCGCGTTCCGGGTGAGGACGTGGTGTGGGGGGGTGAGGGGTGAGGATGAAGTAGGGGGAGGGGGTGAGTCTCGGGCTGGAAAAAACTCGACCCGGGTTCAAACACGGCGACGCAGTCTTCATTTCGGGTGAGGACGTGGTGAGGGTGGGGGTTAGGATGAAGTAGGTGTAGGGGGTGAGTCTTGGGCTGGAAAAACGTCGATCCGGGGTCAAACACGTCGATGCAGTCCGCGTTCCGGGTGAGGACGTGGTGAGGGTGAGGATGAAGTAGGGGTAGGGGGGTGAGCCTCGGGCTGGAAAAACCTCGACTCGGGTCAAACACGACGACGCAGACCGCGTTCCGGGTACCCCCGGAGATCGAGCAGATAACGCACGGAATCGGTCGCGGGGCGTCTCATTTCCCGGGAGCATCTCGTTTCATTCGGCTGTCGCCCGGAACAAAGGGCGCCTGTGGCGTGGCTTGGAGAAACGGGCGAGCGAATTAGCGAGGAGGGACGGAGAGGGGGAGGGGGGCTAGAGATGAAGAGCGAGATAAGGGAGAACGAGTTAAAGGGCTTGTTCTGAGGAACAAAAAATTGCGATGACAAGTGGTGACTTTTGGAAGCAGTGTTGAAACAGCTGTTTGTCGTAATATCTTTATGACTGATTAATATAGATAAAAGAAGCAAAACAACTAACTAGGAAAGGCTAAGGAAGCTACCTTTCTTACAAAGTTTTCCGAAATGTAACTTCCCTGAGATCTCCCCGTAAAAGAAGATTCCTCGCCCAAAATGTAAGTTTTAGAATTAAGTTATTAGCATTAAGTTTATATTAAGCCAACAATACATGTGAAGAATGTGAACGGAACTTTGTAAATAAACAATTTTCAGGATTTAACAATAAAAAATAAGTGTTTTTGAAACTCATCTCTTTCAAAACTTCCTTCCAATTGGAACCAATTTTTAAATTTATTGTAGTTGAATTGAACATTGTTTACATTACTGACGGATCCAAGGTCTCGAGGTTTCATTTACCTTCCTTTACTTGGAAAAATTGATTTAAATATTTATGTTCGAATTATATAATTATTTAAACAATAATATTGTGTAGTATCATGTCTACAGTACATAAATAATATACAATATAATAACAAATATGCTTATCATTTAACACAAAACTACGATACCCCCCCCCCCAATGATGGGCTGGATCTGCCCCTGGTTTACATAATGTATGGATTTAGTGATTGAAATAAAGAGTAGTCATACGACTTCCAAAGCCTTTTAAACAACCTTCCAGTTTCAAAGGCCACAATAACGGGCATCTCGGTGACGAGTGTTCCGGGTACATGCAACGTGACGTCTTTCTGGGAACAAGGAAACGAAACGAAAACGTACATTTATGCTAGAGCTGTTACGATTCTGACGTTAGTATGACTAATTGATGTGTGAAAATCCATTTCTACATGCCCTTGACCCAGGTTTTCATGGTTAAAGAAAAATCCCATTCACTCACACAAAGTAACCCGAGTAGCTGCACAGATTTAATTAGGCATTGGCATTCACGCCTTGACGAACGATGATTCAAGCATTGGATTTCCTTAAAACCTCAAGGTGGAATAAGTTAACATATGGACTCCGTACTTCCTACATGACGAATCACATTCGACATGATGTGAGGGAGATTTGAGAATTGCGGCGAATAAATTAAGATGAGAGAACCAAGTTGTGAGCACGAAGCATGCTGCTGTTAAAATTCAATGCTTGAAGTAAAAAAGATTCTGATGATGTATTTATTTCCTTTGAATGCCCATATTCACTTGATACCAAAAATTACGTTTTACTCATTAGTTAAAAAATAATTCAGAAGATAAAATTGTTATGACATTCTTTGCAAAAGTATAATCGAAATCTGCTCTGGCGAAAATTAAAGCATGAGAAACACAAGCAGTTTTACTGAAAAAATAAAAATGCATATTAAAGTAAATGCACACATTAAAACCATTTTATTAAAAATAAAAAGAAAGTTAAAAAGTATAATGTCTCTGAATACATCTCATGATTGTGCATGAAACGATCTCCCCGTACATGTTTTGCTCCGTTGGAATCGACAATGCCTGCACAGACATGAAATTTGTAAATTTCGCAGTATTTCAAGAGAAAGTATGAACGTTCGTTCTTAAGACTCTTTTGACGGTGTAGAAGAGAAAAAATCTCTTTATATTATTACTTCGGAATCTATTGAAAGTGTACATATTTTGAACTGACCAACAAATAAAAATAATTAATAGGTTGTCAGTGACGAGAAGAATACATTTTTAGCTATTATGGATCCCATTTTTTTACTGAATTGATTGACTTTTATTATTGATTCCGGGCGTGTCAGCGGATAAGGCCATTAGTCCCCTAAGTATAGTTAATGTTTTCCCCAAGATGTGGCAGTGATCTTTCCCCGCTGGATGGTGAGATTCGGCGCCACCCTACCGTCTGTTAGCGCGGTTTTCCCCATACAGGTAGGGGATTTCCCCATCAGAGAGGCATCGCCCCAGCCGGGACAAGCTCTAAGCTCCTGACCGGTCTCTCGATATGTGTGGTCGTGTAGTGCATGTAAGTGTATGTGCTTGTAAGGGTGAGGATAGGACAAGGAAGAGGAAGGAAAAAACGCGCGCTGTCCGTGGCCGTTTGTTAGAGTACTGCTCCGGCATTCGCCTGGTCTTGATCAGAGGAATCACTGAAGACTACCGATCCGAGCACCCGGACGCTAGAATTCTCCACCAGACAGCCACTGAATTGGATCTAGCTATCTAAGTTGTGTCGAAATTCGTGCCACTGTCGGGGCTCGAACTTAGGACCTCCAGGGCAAAGACACTGCAGTGACATCAGTTAACGCCCTGAGCGACTTCTCCTGTTTTTTTTGTATTGAAACTATCGGTCTCTAAGAAAGTTCAAATCGATTTCGGCGGATGGATATCGACCATTTTGGGAAACCGATTTATGAGTCCCCATTCTGCTTTTGTACAATGGCTTCTTACGAAACAAACTTACATAAGCGACTACTTTTTTGAAGCGATCCCTTATTGCTCAAGGATTCCTTACGCGCCGACTACGAATTCTGCCCCACGTCCAGCAGTTAGAGCTCGAGGCGAAGTATTTGCGTGGGTGAGGCGGCGTGGGCGGACGGACAGACGGCGCGGTGCGCGGTGCGTGCATGTAGAAAGCCTCAGCCGGAAGCTTCCAGAAGCGGCGCGGAACTAAGCCGCCTGCGACGCGCGATTCCGAGAACAGGGGGCACTGCGCCGCCAGGCCCCGCACGGCAACGCCCACCGCCGGCGCAGCAGGTGAGACAGCGACCGTTCCTCTGAAAGGCTCTGTTTGACACGCCTTTGCCAACCAAGGGAAGACCATTTTCATGCGAAATCAGGAAGAATTTGTCTCTAGTATAAGCTGTTTCAAAAGAAACTTATGCATCACAAACAGTTATAATAATAATAATAATAATAATAATAATAATAACTCTTAGTATACATTATTATTATTATTATTATTTTCGATCAGTTAACCGCGTCACTGCCAGAAGCGCCATGCGCCTACTGTTCAAGTCCAAACGGTCGAGTTCGGAAACCATCTTTGGCATGGTGGCGTATGTGCGAGAGAGAGAGCGAGAGGGAGAGAGAGAGAGAAGGAGAGAGGGAAAGGGAGGGAGAGGGACAAGGAGGGCGAGTTAGAGGGAGAAGGAAATGGAGAGAGATGGGGAGGAAGAGAGGGAGATAGAGGGAGGGAGAGGGAGAGGGATAGGGAGAGGGAGGGTGTGTGAGTCGGTGTGTCAATGAAAGTGAGTGAATAAGTGAGTTTCATACTTTCAGTTTAACAATCAAACGATTACTTTCACAGGTTTTCGCCACAAATATGAACGTTTTCTGAACTTTTAGTTGTTGCTTTTAGGATGTATAAACATAATGATATTAAAACGTATTTCTTGTATACTGTGGATGAGCGATCTCTTTATCTGTTTTGTCTTATTTAATTTATTTATTTAACTTTAAAAAACTGATGAAAACTCTGTGTGACTCACTGTGGGGAGGAGTATCTTCTGTATCAAGTTTTCATAAATTTTTAAACCTATACCCAGATACCCAGAAAATAGAAATTGTATTTTGAATATTGATGGAAATCAGCGTTTTGGCAAGAATAGAATAAGAAAATATTCACTCCTGTGTAATAAAAACTATTTTCCAAAGACAATTAGGAATAGATTTGGGCTATTATTCCTCGTGCCCTTCGTGAAGGAATTGACTTACTGCTGCGTGAACATAAATAGGGTTCTCATATATTTCCCATTGAACTCTCCAAAGTCACAGATAGTGATGTTACATTTTTGCATGCATTTGCATAACATACTCTTAGTTTTCACAAACATGTAGTCAACTGATGTCACTGCAGTGTCTCTGAACGAGAGTTTTGACTTAGGTTCGAATTCCGATGGTGGCAGGATTTTCGACACTATGGTCCGATTAAAATAAGTTGGTGACAGAGAGTTGTGCTTCTCAAGCTGTAGCTTCGTACAATATGAGTATAGGATTGGGTTGGTTTTATAAGTATGTATTTCAAGTTTTATTTTCATGTCCCGGGAACACATGCTCAGTGGTACGCAACCTGTCAACGACGCTCCTTTCCAATCGTAAATGTCAATCACAAACTTATTTTAATAGGACCAAAGCTAGATAGCTAGGTCGAATTCCGTCGCTGTCTGGAGGAGAATTCTAACGGACGGTTATTCCGATCGGTAGTTTTCCGCGGTTTCTCACATCAACACCAAGTGAATGCCGGAGCAGTTCTCTAACAAACGGGCCACGGACCGTGCGCGATCTTTCCTTCCTCTTCCTTACATTCTCACCCTTACTTACACACACACACACATACACTTACATGCAATTTACATTCGTTTTCACTACCACACATGAACGAATGGTCGGAAACTTCGAGGTTGTCCCGGCTTGGGAGTTGCCCCGCTGGTTGGAGATACCTGGTTGAGGAAAACCTCGCTAGCCGATGGTAGGTCGGCGCTGGATCTTACCATTCAGCGGGGAAGATCAACGCCACCTCCCAGGATGGGGAAACCTCCTTTACACTAATGGAACTAATGACCTTAGCAATTGATACGCCCGTAATGACCAATCAATCAATCCACAAACGCATAGGGACCTCCTTCTTGCACCTCTCCTTCCATCTCCATCGCGAGACGCCAGCTGCTCCAGCTCGTAGATACAGTTTCCTGAACAACACGGCTCAGATAATAAATATAAAGAAGAATTGAGGTTTTGTTCAAAAATATAACATTAATTTGGCTTGACAATACAGTAAGGCTTAAAACTCATATAACAGAGTATAAATGCAATTAAAAACACCTGAATTATCTTCAGAGAAGAGAATCGAGGTACTGGTCATCAACACTCATCATAATTGAATTAAATTTAAAGAATTGTCTACTGATTTCGATTTGTTGTATGGCCAGCATTTGCTGCGTGGCCAAGTAAAAAATACCGGCATTTACATTAAATTTCAATGTTTTTTTCACTTAATTCCGAACCTTTGAGTCAAATTAGTAATGTTACTTAGTTCAAATTAGCAATGTTAATGAATATCCAGGAGGAATTCATTAGTTCATTATATTCATTCACATGCGATTCAAACGACATCTTTTAATTGGCACCGACAACTCGAAAAGTGTTCTGTTATGGTAGCTAATACCTGGTCGCTAATGAGTAAGTTTAGTTATCGTTCCAAATGTTTCGTAGTAGCGAGGTTGTACAATGGGTTTTTATCTTAGTAGTTACTCCTATCACATTTTTAGAGAACTGTGTGATTTCGACCGGTAAAACCTTTCACTTTAGATATTTATCGGTTAAGAATGTTTGTGTACGGAAGTCGTGAAACAAGTAAAAGAGTGACTGCACAGTCACACACTATTCCAAAACTTTGGACGCAAGACTTCCCCTTTGTTACTGTACACAATCTACGGAAAAAACACAAACTAAATTTTGAAGAGGTAACAAAATTCAGTAATGAAATACGGAATGACTTGATGTAGAGGCAATATGCAGTACTTACCACGGTAAAATAGCACTTGAACAATAGATTTAGAAGCTCTCGTTAATTTTCACAGATCTATAAAGCCGTGTACTCAACTGTGGCTCAGATATTAGCAGTAATAATAATCTTTTAGAATTACAATGTGCAAGGTGTATTCAAAGGTTCCTGTTGCACACGTCATTGACATTAAAGTATTAGAACACTTCACAATTCAAATAGCTCCGTATTTTTGAATACAGAAGTAGCGTAGTTAAAGCAGCATTAATCCTTTTAAATGAAAAAAAGAATCCTTTGAACAAAAGTAAAAAGATCCGAAATAGTTTGAATATATATACTTACAAACAAAAAAAAATCACGATGAACGTCAATTAATTAATTAATTATTACAGACACAAAATACATGCGTGTATATATCGTTGTGAAATCTAAGAACTTCAAACAACAACCGAAACCAAACACTCTTCGTATCACCATCATGTGTATTAATATGAAATCTGCAGTCGAATAGTGTTAATTTGCGGATAAATTACGCAATTAATTTCGTTTGAGAAGAGTTTCTCAAATTATTCCAGCAGTCTTCATGATGAAAAATTGTCCAAACTCTTCGCGACCCAAACTCATAACAAATCTTAAAATCATAGAAGAAATTCAATGCAATTTCCAGCATAAAAACAAATAAATAAATATGGGGACGCAGACAAAAGTTTTGCGAGCGGGCGCGCACTCATTTTGTTGTGCTACTGCTTTTACAGTTCTTAGGAGTTCACTAATCAAATGCGAGACACTTCCTTGAAACGGGCTACGTTCGGCAAGCAAACTCATGCGCCCACGCTGAATCATCCTTTCCCCTCAGTGCCTTACCACGCCACCCTCACCGCGAACCTTCCGGTCAGCGATTTGAATCCAGAGAATTCTGAGGAAGTACCACATAACCAATTAAACGAGGCTCAAATGATTTCCGCTCTTTTCAGTCAGGGTTTTAAGCGTCTGTATTTGGAATATCGTTGCCTGAGACCATGGACGCCTCTGGTTTACTTAAAATTTACGGGAGGTGGCGTAAAAATGCTTTAAA
Organism: Acheta domesticus; assembly: GCA_031308135.1. Lineage (NCBI taxonomy): Eukaryota > Metazoa > Arthropoda > Insecta > Orthoptera > Gryllidae > Acheta > Acheta domesticus. Next base: position 29,693,499 of record JAHLJT010009355.1, on the reverse strand, counting down.
TCCTAGACCTCATTGTAAGTTTAAGTCAAAATTGCCTATTGATTTATTAAGTTAACAAGATGTGCAAGGCAGATTGATTAATTCGTGTTTGCGGCCGCGTCAATGCGTCCGGGCTATGGTCTTCAGTCTCGTAAATATACCGAACTTTTTTATGACGGGAGTTAGCACGGATTTCACCATCGCTGGATGGATAAGACAAGGAAAACGATGGAAAGATGGCGCGTGGTCCGTTCGTCGTTTGCTAGGGAACTGTTGCAGGTGTTGATCGGAGAAACCACGAAAAACTGCCGAGAGCAGCTGGCCGCTAAAATTCTCCTCCAGAGACGGTCAACTTTCAAGTGATCATGGATTCAATACTGTACTCTGCCAATGAACTTAGTAAACAATCCAACAAAAAAATGTCACAACAATAAACAAAACTGAATTATCTTACATACTGGAACTTTGGCAATGCTGATTCGGCCAACGATTGCCCTGTGACTGTCATTGATTGTAATAAATGGCTGGCTGCTAACTCCTAGCGGGTGGTTCAGCAAATCTTGTTGTCCAAGGCAGATACATAAGATAATTCAATAGTGTGTGTGTGTGTCTGTGTGTGTGTGTGTCTGTGTGTGAGTGTGTCTGTGTGTGAGTGTGTGTATGTGTATGTGTATGTGTATGTGTATGTGTGTGTGTGTGTGTGTGTGTGTGTATGTGATGTTACTTCTTTAGTAAGTTTTCAATCTTCGAAAGCAGCAAACACTGCTCGTATCCATTTGCGGAGCAGACTCATAGGCAAGGGGTCGTAAGCTTTCGCGACCGAAGTCAGTAGCTGCTTGGCTATCCGACAGAGGCGCAGATGCCAACGTTTCGTCCGCATTGTGCCCTGAAGAAAGTTGCAGAATGGTTGCCAAAACGTTGGCACCTGTGCATAGAACGCGGAGTCTCTCTGACGGCCAAGCAGCTACAGACTGATGGATCGATTGAGCCTACTTAATTCGTCGTTTACGTCAATAGTAAAAAAAAAAGTTAGAATGTAACTACTAGAAGTACTTGAACATTTTAGGAGTGCCTCATCTCCCCCCTCACCTCAAGGTCCTTCTCAGCAGCAACACCCGTGCCCGTGCCCAAGCGTGCGCGAGTCGTAATCTCGGGAAGTAAAAGAACAGGAAAAGCGTTGCCGACACGGTCGGTGAAGTTCAGCGGGTAACCAATCCTGCCAATTTGGAATTCCCCACAATTCAATTACGTATTCTAAGGTACTACATTCGCAAAGCGGAAAGGGATGTTTTCTACCCCACAGGTTCACTTCAGTTGAAATGTTTATACTTCAGAGAAGCCATTGCGAAGGGTAAAAGAAGTAAAGCCGATTCGTGGCGCAAGGGTATGGAGCGTTTAATCGACTCCGACGCCCTCGAGCCCATGCAACGCGCAACGTTTTCTGATAATACCTGCTTCATTCATTTTCATTACGATTATATTTTAAAAGTATTGTATTTTGTGAAGTGAAAGAGTAGCTCAAACTCTGTAGATATTGAAGAGGAAAATTCCATTTCAATAGATATATTTTTAAGGGCTGTTCCAAATAAAGCAATTTCTTGAACTTCCCAAGTCTTTTGAATTACCTGGGAGTTTAGCCAAGTTCTTACACCAATTTTGCGTAACAAATCCCGGAGCTCCGATAACTATCAGGACTACCTATGCTTTTATGCCCCATATATGGCTGTTCTCGATTTCCAAACTCTTGTATTTAAGACGTTTCTCTGTCACTTTGGTAACGACGTTTTGATCACATGGCACATCAATGTCTACAAGTAAACACGATTTTGTCTCCAAATCCCGGATAACAATATCCGGTTTGTTTGCCGCCATCGTGCGATCAGTTTATTGGTCATACAATTTTGTACACAGTCTAACAAACGTCACCGGTTTTGGTGAGTGTTCCTACCACTTGGGGTATGTGTTTGAAACTTACATTGTTTATTATTATTATTATTATTATTATTATTTATTATTATTATTATTATCATTATTATTATTATTATCATTCTTTTCTCCGTTCTCAGAAGAAATCATCGTCAGGCATTAAGAATGCTGGAAGATCCCAGTGGTAAAACATTCGCAATCCTACGCCGCCAATCTATTTTTCGTTACCAAGGACCCACAAAACATGGATTCTGATTATACATCGGTTAGAGGAAGTATTTTTCTACATTCAGGAACATGATTTATCCACTTTTTGTTACCAGAGCGAAAAGAGTTTTTCTGTAGAAAATTCGCCGTTGTTCCACGCAAGATTACAATATTTTCTCTTCTTGCGAAGGCGGGGAACCACAAAGAGGCAATATCAGAACTAACAAACGCGGCTGACGTTTATTAAGGAACATAATGTAAATAGTAACTAAAGGAACTTATGACTTCGTGAGGATTACACATCAAGTTTCTCATATCAAAATACTCACTTTTAAAGTATGCATTTTCATGTGTATTTTAGAACATCACTGTTCGAATTACCATCATAGATTACATCCCCCAGCAGAACAACTGAAAGTCAGTTGAACTTTTATGCTACACTTTACGTATGCTTCTGGGAAAGGTATCTAATTATTCCATTTTACGATAAGCTTCTAGGTTTTCCAGTCTTTTACTTTTCTGGTATTCTTGGCATCCCATTCTACGATTCACGCCGTGTTCGTAAAATTAGAACCACATTACTTCCTATGACGTGCACTTTTTGTAACAGTTGCATGTGCAATGTACCGTAGCAAACTGTCAACAAGAAAATATTCATGACTAATACATCAACACGTCAGTCGATGGTCACAGGAAAAAATCTTGAAGTCGAAATTTTGTGGAAAATCGGGTAAATATATTTTATGGAAGATAATCATTACTAGCGAAGAGAATGGAAGAGAATCATAATTATAGAAGAGAATCATAATTATGGAAGATAATCATAATTATGGAAGATAATCATAATTATTGGAAGAGAATCATAATTTTGACTTTATCAAGTTTTTCCCCGTGACCATCGCATTCTTCTCTTTAATCTGTGATTTTGTTTTTCTCATCTCACAAAGGTGGAACACAATAAATAACAAATAAAAGTGCATTAACGTTGTACAAGTTGATACAAGTACTGCCAATAATCTGTTCATTTGTTATTATCAATTTATAAATAAACTCTATAAAATCCTTGAATAATAGTTAATTTTATTTTGCACTTAGCTGGATATTCTTTTGTAATTTTCTCTCAATGTTTATTGAAATAATTAAAACACTCAATATGTACCTTGTAATAGAGTGTATCTGACAACAGAAACAAAAAGGTAACCATAATACCTTGTTGCTGTCAATCTATCAATACATATTTAATTAATGAACACTGGCGTAGCAAACTTAAATAAAGTATACAATTTTGAGCAAAACTTTTGATATGAAAAACAATATTCACGAAAACAGTGATATAGAGTGGACCAGATATTGGTGCGTATAAACTTCGATAAGTTTACTTGACTTGCCACGTGAATTTCAAAATCACACAACGTATTTTCATTAAAACCTCGCAGCCATTTTTCCAGTTCAACAGTTCACTGTCAAACAGAGTGCACAACGACCATAGTACTGTAAGCTTATTCTGTCTGAAGTTCGTTATAACGGGGAAATTAGTTTTCTGAAGTAAACCAAACTCTTTCATGTTTTCCGCTACTCCCGCCGACCCATTGTTCAGAAAATGTTCGTAGAAGAACCGGCGGGCAGAATAATTTGTTCTCCGTAAGAATGTGTTTCAGTACGAGTGAATTCTTAATAAATTTCCACGTCACTGACCGTAAATCGAAAATCAAGCAGATGTCACGGTGCGGTACGCAAAACAAGTAAATAATTATACATTTCTCAAACCATTCGTACTATAGATAAGAATGCAACCATAACGATCAGAAACAAAGTAAAATGAAAAATTAAAATTCAATACTTGTGATTGAAAATCATGAGTTTCGGTGGTTACTAGTTTTGCTACCTTCAGGAAACCCGTGATCTGGAGATTTTGAAGGAGGGGGGGCACACAAATTAAGTCATAATGAAAGTTTAATTTTTAAATTAAACTGTTAATTATATTTTTCATGAAATAAAACAGCTCTTTTATATTATTTTTTTGATATATTAATAAATTATTGTTACTTAGCAACGATGAATATCGTTTTGTCTGACTAGACATTATAATCACAATAAATTTTTTTTATTAGCTTATTTTTTCAAATTTGTTTGGTAAAATCTACTTTCAAGTGTATTTTTAATTTGTTATAATATTTATTAATAACTCGTTTTGAGATGGCTAGCTAAAGTATTTGAAAATTTTGGTAAATTGTATACAATTAATTAATTGCTCCTACAACCCTGAGATGTTCTATATTAACCTTGAGCCCGGATATTAATTCTGAAACCCGGAGAAATGGCTACCCTAATCCTTACTCAAGCTGTACACTACGAATAGGAATTTTATTATTATTTTACCGTTATTTACTTTCAAATAAATGCAATCAAGATACTTTCGTGGGTTTTGAGATCTTTTTTGACCGACCCGTTTCATTAGTCTTCACTCTGGAAGTGGGTAGTAAACGCAGCCGCAAATGAACCCCGGCAAACCCAAATGAAGTTCTAACTTCATCTGTTCCTAAGCAGGTGTAGATATAGGTCGGAAAGTTCAGAGGAAAAAACGATCGAAAATCATTACTGCATGGAACTGTACCATTTGCGAGACATTTCCTTCATAACACTGTACAAATGTAACTAAAGTAAATGTGGTTTGGTAATTGTTTTTAACGTTACAGAGTTACTACTAATTTTTAATGAACTTATTAATTAATTTTTGAATGAACTATTAATTAATTTTAATGAACTTATTAGGGAGTCCGGTGTCTTCGGGATTTACCATATGCCTTATGCAGATTCCAGCTAATGAAATGCACTGCTGCTGCTACTACAAAGCCACTATAACAATACTCTGGCTGTCTCAATGTTTTGAAGTCTTTGCTTCCTCTATAGTTTTATAGAAGAAATATTCATCGTTTCGTTTCACTTCTTTTAAGTTCCATAATACAAAACAAGGCTGATGAGTCAGATTGATAATATGTCCGGATAATGTACTGGTAAGCTGCACATTAATGGTAGTCAATGCAATATGAATCAGAAATGTACGCGATTGATTTGTGATATCAGATATGCTAGTGATAACACCACTTGAGATTTCTTGCATAACATTGCCACCTTACGTACAATGAGATCAAACGATTTTCAGAACAATCAGTTGAGATGAGACATGTACAAGGCATTTCAGTTCCTGAATAAAAACACATCTCGCAAACCATCGATTGATAAACGTACTTCATTTGGACATCTCTTTTACACGTATGCTAAATTGACGTGCGGAGACCGGTAAAGATTAGGACGTCAAATATTCGACGTAATGTCAACGTTCCACCTGTAATTTCACACGAACTCGTTTCTTCCTTAATTTCTCTTATTCAAAAAGAATTCTTCTGAAACCTACGGAGCATATGTCTTATACGATTTACTATGCGATGAGAATAAATCCATAACAAGAAATATTTTGTACATGGGTATGAAAGTAACGGAAAAGAAAGTGGATGAAGGAAAAAGTTTTTAAAAATCTGGAAAATTGTTACTCAGGATGCAGTGCATCATTGGTTGAGTATGTTGCTCTTTGAGTTCCAAGTTATGACTTAAAAAAATGAAGATAAGTTTCAAAGTAGTTTCATGACTAACTTTTTAACTGATTATTCTCTTTTAAAAATGTAAGCTGGAGGTTTTAAAGATATCCTATTTAAGGATTGATGTTATATTAAGGAAAAATATTCAAAGCTCGTAATTGTTTTCTGACATTACCATTATTTGTTCGGGACGGCATCATCACGGTACCTAGTGTGATATTTGTGAATAGCAATGCAAGATTGCTTATTTCCCTACCTTTCAACCTAATATTAACGAAATAAACAATTGCACTCGAAAGGCAGTACTAGGAAAATGGTAATTATTTCGGCTGCCTTCGCTGTGTCATTTAGCTTTTGGGTTACTTCTGACCAAAAACGAGAAGCGAATATTAGGAACTAGACTTTTTGACAATGAAATAGTTACCTATGGGTCTTTGAAAGTAAAGAATATGAATTAACCAATAATTTTAGTTAAATTATTTCAATATGATCCCATGTTTTTTGACTACGTATAGGCATTCGGAATCTTGCTAACACGAAGGTACGCATGGAAATAATCATTGTCAAGTACAAATATGTAAATTTTGTATGGGGCTGGTTTGAAGTGTATATAGGGCTGGTTTTGACACCTGATGTTAACTAAAAAAGCATATATGATTATAGTCGGCTAAACGCATATAAATATGTACACTATATATAGTAATTTAATCAGCTTAGCTACAATTATATAAACAAGTAGTTAAAAACAAATGTGAATTCCATAAAGGCCCAGTTAGAACTATGAACCTGAGAGACGCTATACATTTTATTCCTTTGATACAGGGCACAGTATTCCGATAATCCATAAGACCTGTGCAACAGCCAAATACATTTTGTTTGATGGATCAATTTTGCTGACCGGCACCGACTTATTTCTGTTTGCTCTTCCATACACTGTTCCATGCTTAACATCAGAGGGGTGCTGATAATTATCTGGCATGGTGTCCGTTTAAGTTCTAACGCAACCGCGCAGCAAAACAGCATTTTTTTGCAAATTCGCACCGCTTTGATTTTTCGACCGTTCACTTGCACCAATATCCACATTCAATTTCCTGGCGGGCTGCGAACGCACGGGGCACGGGTTCACGCCCTTTCATGTGCTCCACTCGCTCCATCCCCGCGTTCGCAACCCCCCTCCCCCCGACCCCCCCCAAACCCCGCAACCTCCATCCCCCCAACACCCCAAACCCCTGGCCACAAAGGCGATTAGCCGCTCGACGCCACGTTGCACGAGGTGGCCGCTAGGCGCGCGGCGAGCGCGCGATTGGCGCGCGCAACAATGGTGCCCGTAACTGGAGACGTTATCGGGCGGGAAAGAGGGGGCGGGGGCGGGGGGCGGCCGTTGGCGCCTCATTGTGCCAGGGCGCGAGGGAAGTGCGGCGCGGGCACGCGGGGGAGGGGAAGGGGGGCGGAAGTGCGATCGTTGAGTTCCATTCCTGCTCTTCCCCCTTCAATTCCCCCTCCCTCCTCCCCCGCCCCGCATCGCGCGGTGCGCGCCTTTTTTGTTCCGGGAAATTCGCTCGCGCTTGCGGCACGCGGCCGCAAATATGCGGGGGCGAGGGCGGCCGCGGAAAGAGCGCGTTCTGGCGGCGCACAATGCAACTGCTGCGTCGTTACACAAAACGCGGACAAGAGGGCAATTTTTTTTTCCTCGCACGGCGGCGCCTCGATGAAATTCATCGCGCCGGTTCGCGCCAATAATTCGCGACAAACAAGCGGCGCGAGGGGTGGGGTGAATGGCTGGCTGCGAGATGGAAGCGGCGGTGGCGGGTACTCGTGCACTCGATTCCCCGGATGATGGGTGCCTGCGGTAGAGGTTAGAGTGGGACGCTAACGGACGTTGGGGCTTGTCGCTCACCCGTGCTGTACTAGGTTCTCCAACTACGTTTAATTTAACTATGTTGGGGACGGTCCGAAAAAAACGCGGTAGATAACAGTGACCATCATTACGAATGTAACTACGAACCCCTGGCAATGTTACCACGTCAGCAGTGATGAGGAAAAAATTAACGCAGGAAAAAAATTCTAATGAACATGCGAGAACACGAGCGTGTTTGTCTTGTTGGAACTGAATGAGGACATTTTTTCTATAGTCTAGAAAGAGAAAGGCAATGAACATCGTAAACCTTGTGAATGTGAAATCGCAATTCAGTTGAAACGCAGGAACCAAAGACGGAAGCAAACTGAAAATGGAATGAGAAATATGAGTAAGAATGACTTCATAAATTAATTGACGATTCTTTTTCCTTATGCTTTAGGCACTACACAGTCAAGGGACACAAAAACCGAGAAAAAACAACAACTGACCATTCGAGAAGTGGTGCTTTAACCAAGTTATAATTTCAATACTCCCAATCCTGGCAATTTGGGGATAGCATTATTAATATACTGAAGAATGATATACACAGCTGCCAATGATCTCAACTTGAGCATTACTGAACAGAAGTTAAATGCAACAAAGAGGCAATAGTGAATTTCTTTGAAAGTGTTGGCAATTGAACAGATGTGGGTTTCTAAGTTAATACCTACTTCATGAAAAAGTATCAAGGTAAAACTACTGAGAATTAAAAAATCGAAAATATTGTTTATGATGAACTATGTAGTATTCCACAAGTGAGCGAACCCGCGAACAACCAAACTCGCGTGTTCGAACTCACGATAATGGGAGTTTTGAGAGCATAAAAATATCTCGAACACTCAGGAAAAACTATCTAAAACCCCCAACAATGTTAGCGTAGTCGGAATGAACGTGTTTGAGGTAAACAGGGAAATATTAAGATTGAATTGATTCCAGAACCAGTGAATCGAGTAGCAGCTATGCAACAAACGCCCGCAATGCTACAACAAACTTCACAAACTGCCTTATTCAGAATGTAGGAATCTGTTGACTGCAAAGGAATATTTTTCTCAGAGATACACCTCACGGAATGTAAACGAACCACAAACCTCGGAGAAAAAAATTCAACAGAACTTTTATGCTCAAAGTAACACCGTACTTTGCGACCAGACTCTACAGGACTGGACAGAAACTGGCCTATGTCACATGTACCTGGCTCTATGAAATGAATTAATGGCTTCGGAACAACATCCGTTGTGGAGGTGAAGGTGGTGGTGTTGGGTGAGGAGGAGGAGAAGGAGGTGGAGGATGTGATAGTGGTGGGCTGGTGGTAACGGTCATGATGATGATGATGGCAATAAATCTATGTTCCACAGCGAGCAACTCTCCGAAAAATGCAATTTTAAAAGCGTGAGAATTGGAATGGTCTTTATGTACTGGTTAAGTCGGATTTTTAAAGAAATTCATGCTATTTCATGTTATTTATAACGATGTATATGTGTAATATTTTAATATTTCTGAGTGTTGTTGGGTAGCCAATGTTTATGAGTTTAACACTGCAGTGAAGGAAATTATTCACCTAAAATTGAAGTTCAAAAGAGCACCGGAGGAGGGGGGTGGAGAGGCGAGGGCGAGAAGCGAGGCGGCAACGAGGCGTGCTCCGCTGCCGCGCCGTCAGGTGCAAGGAGCCGCGCGGGCACCGAGCGCCGACCCGCGATGACTCATCGCCTCCGCGGACCCCACCAGCGGCGCCCGGCCCCGCTCCCGCCAGCCTGCCCATGCCCCCGCCAGTCTCCCGCGCGACCGCCGCCACCCGCTCTCCCGCCACGCCCGCCCACACCACTGCTCGCCCGCGCGACCGCCCCCGCCCCATCTCCGGTCCCGCCGCTGCCCACCTGCGCCGCTCGCCCTACCTCCGCCCGCCCACGCCACTGCCTGCCCGCCCCCGCCCGCTCTCACCGCCCCCGGCGTCGCCGTCGCTCACCGTCGCCGCCAGCCTGCCACCGCCCACCCTCGCCAATCTCCCGTGGACCGCCCCCGCCGTCGCCCACCAGCGCCGCCCGCCTGCTTCCGCCTCCCGCACTCACCCCCGACCCCCGCCGCTTCCCGCTTGCCCACCCGCGCCGCCAGCTTACCCCCGACGCCCGCTCGCTCTCCCGCCCCCGCTGCTGCTCCCGACGCCGCCCGTCTGTCCCCGGTGCCCACCCGCTCCCCTGCCCTCGCCGCTCCCCACGCCGCTGCCCCTCGGTGCCGCCCGCCTGCCCTGGCCCTGCCACTGCGGAACCGCTCTCCCGCCGCGCGCTGCCCACAGGGGCCACCGCCGGCCTGTCCTCGCTCTCCCACCCGTGCCCCCGCCAGGCTCTCTGTCCGCTCGCCAGGCACCCTTCCTGCCTGCCTATCCACCCGCCCGCCTATCCGCCCACCCGCCCACCTGCCTACCCGTCCGCCTGCCTACCCGCCCGCCTGTCTACCCGCCCGTCCGCCCAGCTGCGTCAAGCTGGAACAGCCATGTCAGCTCACCGAAATGAAACATGTCTAATAATTTATTGCTAATTAATTGCCAATTAATTGCCACATTTTCGAATTAATTGCCACGTATCTTCAGCGCGAAAAAAGGGTGTGAACTGGCTTGACGCGACGCCAGCACACACATCACTGAAATTCGGGTCGCAGGTCCACGGAAACACTCAGATAATTTATTGCTAATTAATTGCCAATTAATTGCCACATTTTCGAATTAATTGCCACGTATCTTCAGGGCGAAAAAAGGGTGTGAACTGGCTTGACGCGACGCCAGCACACACATCAGTGAAATTCGGGTCGCAGGTCCACGGAAACACTCAGATAATTTATTGCTAATTAATTGCCAATTAATTGCCACGTTTTCGAATTAATTGCCACGTATCTTCAGGCGAAAAAGGGTGTGAGCTGGCTTGACGCGACGCCAGCACACACATCAGTGAAATTCGGGTCGCAGGTCCACGGAAACACTCAGATAATTTATTGCTAATTAATTGCCAATTAATTGCCACATTTTCGAATTAATTGCCCCGTATCTTCAGGGCGAAAAAAGGGTGTGAGCTGGCTTGACGAGAATGTTTCAGTTTTTAACAATTTTTTCTCATAAACAGCAACGGCAATTAATTTGTGTTTATTATAAAAAATTAGTATATAATGTGTATTAATTATGTTCTTGGTTTAGTTCGAGTGTGCTCGTTGGTTCTCTCTACAAACGTATTTGAATTTCTCGCATGGTTGAATAATGTTTCAGTTTTTAACAATTATTTTTCCGTAAACGGCAACAGCAAATAATTTGTGTTTGTGATAAACAATTAGTGTACAATGTGTATTAATCATGTTCTTGGTTTGGTTCGAGTGTGCTTGTTGGTTCTCTCTACAAACGTATTTGAATATCTGGCATGGTTGAATATGTTTCAGTTTTTAACAATTATTTTTCCATAAACAACAATGGCAATTAATTCGTGTTTGTGGTAAACAATTAATATATAATGTGTATTTATTATGTTCTTGGTTGGTTCGAGTGTGCTCGTTGGTTCTCTCTACAAACGTATTTGAATATCTGGCATGGTTGAATATGTTTCAGCTTTTAACAATTATTTTTCCGTAAACAACAATGGCAATTAATTCGTGTTTGTGGTAAACAATTAGTAGATAATGTGTATTAATTATGTTCTTGGTTTGGTTCGAGTGTGCTCGTTGGTTCTCTCTACAAACGTATTTGAATATCTGGCATGGTTAAATATGTTTCAGTTTTTAACAATTATTTTTCCATAAACAACAATGGCAATTAATTCGTGTTTGTGGTAAACAATTAGTATATATTGTGTATTAATTATGTTCTTCGTTTTGGTTCGAGTGTGCTCGTTGGGTTCTCTCTACAAACGTATTTGAATATCTGCATGGTTGAATATTTTTCAATTTTTAACAGTTATTTTTCCATAAACAACAATGGCAATTAATTCGTGTTTGTGGTAAACAATTAGTATATAATGTGTATTAATTATGTTCTTGGTTTGGTTCGAGTGTGCTCGTTGGTTCTCTTCTACAAACGTATTTGAATTTCTGGCATGGTTGAATATGTTCCAGTTGTTAACAACTATTTTTCCATAAACGACAATGGCAATTAATTCGTGTTTGTGGTAAACAATTAGTATATAATGTGAATTAATTATGTTCTTGGTTTGGTTCGAGTGTGCTCGTTGGTTCTCTCTACAAACGTATTTGAATACCTGGCATGGTTGAATACGTTTCAGTCAAAAGTTTACTTTCCAACAAAATTTATCCTCCATAGTGGATTCTTTTTTTAAGATCGTGTAAGTTTTTTGAAATGTTTATTTGTTTACGCGCAATATTTTGTGCAATATATGCGGTTTAAAAAATTGCAAAACAATATTTTCTCGAAAAAGGTTAAAAGGTTTTTCTTTAAACTTTTGATAGGGGTTGTGCTAAATGTACCTAATGAGACGACATAAACGCCATATTGCTACATATTTTTTATTTTTTCAAAAGTGCAAAATAATAATGTTTTTACTTGTCTCTGACGACCCTTACTTCTCTCACGCAAGAGGCTAGAGATCGCGCGCCTAATGGCCACCCACCGACCCACCCCACAGTGCAGATGTATCCCTTGCTGTCTTTTGTTGGCACTCGCCTGGGTGCGGCCTTTCACGGCAGTGAGACATACCGGATGTAGAGGCTTAAACGGACAGGCCGGCTCCCGACCGCCACCAGCCCTGCCCAAACGCCGCGTGCGAAAATATGAAGAAACATCATAGCCACGCCGTCGCCGCCTCTCTTGCGACTTGCTTTGCGGCCACCGCCCCCTTCCGATGGCTCCTTGAGAGGGCGAAAACCTCACAAGAGGAAGCGACTCCACCCACACAGGGCGCAGAGCTGTTCTCAGGAACACCTCCGTAAAGTTAGAATCGCAAAGTTATGAAAAAAAAAATTGAAATTATCTCCCAATTTGTCGATAATTGTTAACAACTGGAACATATTCAACCATGCCAGATATTCAAATACGTTTGTAGAGAGAACCAACGAGCACACTCGAACCAAACCGAGAACACAATTAACACACATAATATACTAATTGTTTACCGCAAACACGAATTAATTGCCGTTGCCATTCGTAGAAAAATAATTGTTAAAAACTGAAAGATTATTCAACCAAATCAGAAATTCAAATATGTTGTAGAGAGAACCAACGAGCACACTCGAACCAAACCAAGAACATAATTAATACACATAATATACTAATTGTTTACCACAAACACGAATTAATTGCCATTGTTGTTTATGGAAAAATAATTGTTAAAACTGAAACATATTTAACCATGCCAGATATTCAAATACGTTTGTAGAGAGAACCAACGAGCACACTCGAACCAAACCAAGAACATAATTAATACACATAATATACTAATTGTTTACCACAAACACGAATTAATTGCCATTGTTGTTTATGGAAAAAATAATTGTTAAAAACTGAAACATATTTAACCATGCCAGATATTCAAATACGTTTGTAGAGAGAACCAACGAGCACACTCGAACCAAACCAAGAACATAATTAATACACATTATATACTAATTGTTTACCACAAACACGAATTAATTGCCATTGTTGTTTATGGAAAAATAATTGTTAAAAACTGAAACATATTTAACCATGCAGATATTCAAATACGTTTGTAGAGAGAACCAACGAGCACACTCGAACCAAACCAAGAACATAATTAATACACAATATATACTAATTGTTTACCACAAACACGAATTAATTGCCATTGTTGTTTATGGAAAAATAATTGTTAAAAACTGAAACATATTTAACCATGCCAGATATTCAAATACGTTTGTAGAGAGAAACCAACGAGCACACTCGAACTAAACCAAGAACATAATTAATACACATTATATACTAATTTTTTATAATAACACAAATTAATTGCCGTTGCTGTTTATGAGAAAAAATTGTTAAAAACTGAAACATTCTCGTCAAGCCAGCTCACACCCGTTTTTCGCCCTGAAGATACGTGGCAATTAATTCGAAAATGTGGCAATTAATTGGCAATTAATTAGCAATAAAATTATCTGAGTGTTTCCGTGGACCTGCGACCCGAATTTCACTGATGTGTGTGCTGGCGTCGCGTCAAGCCAGCTCACACCCTTTTTCGCCCTGAAGATAGGTGGCAATTAATTCGAAAATGTGGCAATTAATTGGCAATTAATTAGCAATAAATTATCTGAGTGTTTCCGTGGACCTGCGACCCGAATTTCACTGATGTGTGTGCTGGCGTCGCGTCAAGCCAGCTCACACCCTTTTTTCGCCCTGAAGATACGTGGCAATTAATTCGAAAATGTGGCAATTAATTGGCATTAATTAGCAATAAATTATTAGACATGTTTCATTCCGGTGAGCTGACATGGCTGTTCCAGCTTGACGGAGCTCG
>JAHLJT010009355.1:29646938-29679339 GCA_031308135.1 Acheta domesticus | reverse complement strand
GTGTTTCCGGGCGCGTCAACTAATTTGGTCATTAGTCCCGTAAGTGTAGTGCGTGTTTTTCTCGGGAGGTGGCGATGATCTTTTCCCCGCTGGATGGCGAGATCTGGCGCCGACCTGCCGTCGACTAGCGGGTTTTTTCCCCTTAACCAGATATCTCTCATCAGCGGGGCACCGCCCCATCCAGACTCTCTACAAAGCGAGCACATTTCATTTCCTTTATCGGCGTCATTTGGGAACCAAACTCGACTGATACCGGAGCTCAAAGTATCGCGTTTTGCAAAACTCTCAAATTTGGAATGTCCATTCACATTAATATAAAAAGAAAATTGTAAAATAATTCAATTCAGTTGCGTAACGTTGGAAGTAAAGGTTTTGGCCACACGACAGAAAAGCCATTCAGGATTCTGTGCATCTCTCATTGTAAACATTTCACTGAAGAGTAGCTTCGGGAAGTAATTAGCGAAGAAAACCTCCTCGAACGTAATGAAGAACTAACGGAAGCGAAATTCCGTCCTGCAGCAACTTCAATGTCAGAACTGTCAATGGCCTTCTAAAACTTCAACAAGCTCTGGTGGAAAGGGCATCCGTTGAATAGGACCGAACATCGAAATTGCTTCGAAATTTAAGAGAGAAATAGAATCAGCAACTCTTCCACATTCGGATATTCGAATGAGGAGGGTGATGAAAAAAAAAAACAACAACTCCAATATCCAATCACTTTCAACTTTGAAGTAAGTTGGAAATAATGTTTTATTTCTTCTCTTTGGACAATTAATAGTGAATTCTGTTTGTAGTAATGCCTACTACAAAGGTTTGTTATTTGAACACGCAATTGTTCGTCATTTTTATTTCTTTCTTAAACAGTTTTTTTAACCCGATACGTTCATCCGGTGTTCCGGAAGGAGCAAACATTTTTATCAACCTTCCATTCATAAATTGCGCCAATAGATGTTCTCGCACAATTCCGGAGAAAAACTCGGGCACAGGTGAACGTGGCCGAATCTTCTGGATTGTGTATGTTAAGTCAAGGGGGCAAGAAGGAGGTGATAGGAGGTTTCAAGTCTTGTCCCCACAATCGTTTAACTGTGGTTTGCTCTAAAGGACGTGTAAATGTTTCTTGGAAACAAACAGAAATGGATCAATTAAAATCTATTAATATAATACTAAGCGGACCACGATGAACTTAGAAATCCTCATACGTAAGGAGGAAAACAGAAAGGGGCTGTCGGATTATGCCTTTTGGGGGAGGTAGGTAAACGGCATAGGAAAATTCGCGGCGGGGTGCAGTCCGTATATGCTCTAATCATTTTCTTCAATTAAAAGATAACAAGTGTATAATCAACAGAATCATTTTATACACGACTCACATACTTTTTTAATTTTTTAAAATTTAAGGTGCTTTTAAACAGCAGGGTCGTAAGCGACCGCGAGTATCAATTTGCAATTCACATAAAATACATTGATAATTCAGATAAGATGCATACATTTAATATAATTATTCTATTAATTACAAAACTTTTGAATGGTTGTAGTGGATGAGATGTAGGTAAAAGGTAAAGGAGGGTCTCTATATTAACATGTCGATTTTTGAGATTTTTAAGTACATCCAAGTCTTTATTTAATTCCTTCTCCTCCCAGAAAAAGGTATAAAGAGTCGTTTCAAGTTTAAGGACTGTCGTACATGGGCTAATTCAGGGCACTCACATACTTTATATAAAGGAATGGCCAGAAACACGGGCGCGAGTGCCTGTGGTGGGAGAAATCGGAGAGGAGTAGGTTGAAAGGTGACGGTTCGCAAAGGCGCTTGCGGATCGGTCGCGCGGAGGCGGGGGCGCTGGAGGTCCCGTACGATGCGTCATACTGGTAAACAGTCGTGGAACGGAGCACTGTCCCTCTCACCGCACCACTGGCCGCGCCGCCGCCAGGCTCCGCCGCCACCACAACCACCGCCGCCGCCGCCGTCACAGCCGCCACCGCCACTACCACCGCCGCCATAACCACCACCGCCGCCACCGCCATAACCACCACTGCCGCCACCGCCATCACCACTACCACCACCGCCACCATCACCACCACTATCGCTTCCACCGCCGTCGCCGCCGCCGTGGTGACCACCACCACCACCACCATCACCACCACCACTACCTTCACCACCACCACCACCACAACCACCACCACCACCACCGCCGCCGCCGCCGCCGCCGCCGCCGCCGCCGCCGCCGCCGCCGCCGCCACCCACCCTCGCCTGCTTCCCAGCCCGTTACACCTTCACTTCCAACTCAACCTACCACTGCCGTTGCAACCTACATCGCAATAGGCAACTCTTCTGCTACTGCCTTCCGTCTACCGATGCTATCATCGTCGCCATCTCCACAACCACGTCACTACCGTCCCTACCTCCACTGCCTCAGTTGCCACCGCCAACACCTACACCAGCAACAAGAGAAAGGGAAGAGTACTGTGCTCTGCCAGGCGACGTGGTTGCAACGACAGGAGCAACGGTGACTATGAGTCGCCGACAGCGATGACTATAAAAATGAAGGTGAAGAAGAAACTGGAGTGTCCGACAGTAACAATGACGGCCAAGCTTAAATATGGCTTCGTCTTTGTGACGATCGCAACAAAAATGCCAAAGAAGCACAACTTGGCAAATGGGCTACTAAAGAACGGAGACACAAACAGGCAGCAAATGTCAAAGGGGTACAACACCGGTTGACAATGACAAAGACGCAACTTGGAGTCGCAATAAAGAGGCGAAAAAAAAGTAAAGGAAAGAAAAACGGATGGATGTGGCAGAGGCAGTGCAGACCGGAGGTGACAGTAAACGCGGAAGTAGGACGAAAACTTCAGATGCGACAGTATTGTCGCGCAAATTAGAGCTTTCCAATGCCCTCTCATGTTCCATGAGAGTGGGAGTTTTAAAGAAAACTCTTATTCGTGACTCGAAATGTTGCGTTGTGTATCCCGTGAATATGAAAAAATCTTAAGAGAATGGCTGGTAATATATTTGGAAAGATGGAAACCAATGCTAAATGATACAAGGCTGTTAGTTTTCAGACGCACGGATATTATTATTCTTATTATCCTTCGTAAATCTAATTACGCAAAACACACTACTTTACACGTCCAAATGCACGGTTTCTCTTCTTGCAAATATCGCCACCTGTCTTTACATGCTAGGTCGAATACGCGCTGTATTCGCACTGCCACTCGTATCCCATCTCACTCTCACACAGCCCTGAAGTACGTATTTTCAAATTCTAACGTCGGTGTCACATCTTTCCCACCGCTGTAAAAGGAGTGGCAGTACCGTCAGAGACTATCGTTGACAACAACAGCGGCCACCTGGGTGTTCGAGCTTAAGACTATTTTTGCTTCCCACTCGGGGTTGAGAAACAGCTCCAACATTAAGGGGCCAGAAGTGAAAGTATCATTGACTGCGGGACGGTGATCTTGTGTTGACAAACAAATGATATTTACTTATTTTTGAAGTAAAAGTAAATGTAAAAAGGAAATAGAGTGAATGTAAAAAGAAAGGATTTTGTTTTCTGAAATTAAAGTAATTGTTATTCAAGTGCTTGATGCATGATTGTACACGCATACGCTATTGGTGGAATTACTCACCTTATGTTTGAGTGCTTAGGAACAAAGCGGAGTAAATACAAACTATTTGTATTATATTACAGTGATATTTTTAATATATGAATGTAGTACCCCTGAGAACGTAAGAAGACCATCTCCAGTAATTCATACAAAACGGATCCTAAAAGGGATTATTTGTTTTCCCAATAACCAATTTTAATTCTTTACGAAGAGGCATTTGCTTCAAAATTAGCTGTCCATAAAACTCTTTTGTCTCCGCTCGAACATTCATAGCCCAGTCACACTCACGTGAAACCGCATAATGAAAGACGAAGGAACGCGTCGTCTTCTGGATTGCCCTATTAGCGGCCCTGGAGTCGTTTCCTTGCAAGGCACCGCGAGCCTTCGCCGAAGTAGCTCCCGCGGGCGGCTCAGTTCGTCACGTGCGCGGAGGTGATGTGCTGGCAGTCGCCGCCCACGCCACCCCGTCTCTCACCGCCCCGCCCCCGCCCCCCTTTCCCTCTCCCGGCCGCAGGACCATAGCTCCCGCCCGGGCCGCCCTGGCTCACCGCCGCCGCCGCCGCCGCCACCGCGACCGCCACCGCCACCGCCACCGCCGCCGCCCCCCCTGCCGCCACAACCGCCACCGCCGCCACCGCCGCCGCAGCCGCCGCCGCCACCGCCGCCGCCGCCGCCGCCGCCGCCGCCACCGCCGCCGCCACCGCCGCCGCCGCCGCCGCCGCCGCCACCGCCTCCGCCGCCGCCGCCGCCGCCGCCGCCGCCCCCACCCTCTCGCCTCCGTGTTGCGTCATGCGAGCGCGGTAGTCAATCCGCGAGTTAAACCCGTCCGCCAGGCTCGTTTAGAACGATGCGCCGTCGCACTTCAACGTCGAGAATTGTGATCCAACCACGCAATTCGCAAACAGGGTACACGACGGTTAGTAATAAGTTTTTTACACAAGAATTAAAGTTTTGACACAATTGAAAATAGAATGTTCTTGCGAGGTCACGTTTGTGTTAGCAATTTGTAAGATGCTAAGGCTTCCTAATAGGTGAAAGTAATTAATTTGTCAGGCGTGCGCAACTGAGCGTTCTAGTAAATAGTTTTGAAAATTATCCTCCCAAAACCTCTTTTCATTTCATGGAAGACCGCCCGTGCATGTTTATGAATCATTCTACCGCAAATCACACGTTCGCTTTCTACTTGATTTGCCCTTTGCTCGATTCGCTTTGTCCCATTTTCTTCCTTTTGCTACTTCCTGAAAAAAGAAGTAATTGACATCCTGAAAAACTCCCTCCACAGTACGAGAGACTTGGTACTCCAAGAAAAACAACCATTCCATTCTTCTATCTGGAGCAAATAGGATTTGTAGACAAGGCGTAGCTCACTATACAAAAACATGGCGGAGAACTCTGGACGACCATTGCCTAATAATTCAATAATATGCCTTCAGTTCGTATCAAGAGGCACTTGCACTTCCTTAACACGTCACACTCGGGCCAATTTACCCAACAAGGCGCTTTTGTGATGCGGATATTGTTTAGTACGATCCCTTGCTACTAACCTTTTCGATTGAAAGACGCTTTTTGTAGATGAATGAAAATGGCGATGCAGGGGCGGATCCAGTCGGTCAATTTGGGGGAGGGGAGCATCGTAGTTTTTTGTTAAATAATGAACATATTTGTTATTACATTGTATATTATTTATGTACTGAAGATACTCGTATGAAATTAAATAACATTATTGTTTAAATATTTACATAATTCGAACATAAATAAATATTTAAATTAATTTTGCCAAATAAAGGAAGATACACGAAACTTTTACGCCTTTGGGGGGGCATGGGGGGCAAGGTAATATTTAATACCATGGAGTGGTACGTTCAATAGTTTCACAGACAAGAGTACTCCAGCGAGACTCCAGCGAGACTCCAGCGAGACTCCAGCGAGACTCCAGCGAGACTCCAGCGAGACTCCAGCGAGACTCCAGCGAGACTCCAGCGAGACTCCAGCGAGACTCCAGCGAGACTCCAGCGAGACTCCAGCGAGACTCCAGCGAGACTCCAGCGAGACTCCAGCGAGACTCCAGCGAGACTCCAGCGAGATTCCAGAGAGACTCCAGCGAGACTCCAGCGAGACTCCAGCGAGACTCCAGCGCGACTCCAGCGCGACTCCAGCGCGACTCCAGCGCGACTCCAGCGCGACTCCAGCGCGACTCCAGCGCGACTCCAGCGCGACTCCAGCGCGACTCCAGCGCGACTCCAGCGCGAATCTAGCGCGAATCTAGCGCGAATCTACTGCGACCCTAAAAACAGATCTGTATGTAGGGCAGGGCCGTCAGACGAACGAGCACGCGAATGGCCTTCGTAAAAGGTTTGGGGCACGCGGCGATATCAGCGTAGCGAAGTAACTCGAGTCACAGGCGGGAAGCAGGGGTGAGAAAACATCGTGCGAATGTGGCGAGTTGGGTGAAACACATCGGCTGGTATATCATAAAGAGACGTTTATTAATTTTTACGAACTAAATGGAAATTGACATGTAAACAAAAATTGCAGTTATACAAGCATTGATCATTACACCACGGAAGTATTAACGCACGTTTCTACTTAGTGTCAGAGAATGCAATATAACAGAATTATTCATTCTAATGAATATTTGTGAGAAAATAAATATAAACCAAAATATATATTAAATCAAGATAAATAGTGTATATCATAATTTCAGAAAATACTGACACTATTATTGAAAATAAACATTTAAAGAAATACGATGTGCATATCTTTCGTGTGAAAATGAACGCAATAAAAGCACTTAAAAGTTGTAGAATAATGATGAATAGAGTCCGGAAAAAATATGTAGAATGAAACGTCAAAAAACGTTCATAAATATGTAATGAAAACAGTAATAATATGCAATAAGTATGTAAAATCGGATACATTATGCAATATTAAAATACACTAACTTTTAAACACTTCCAAAATTGCATTTATGAAAACTTTCTTAAAAACATTTTTAAATAATTCAAACGTTTTAAAAATAATTTGGAGAGCACAAGTTGATGTATATTTTGCGCCTTGTAAGAGCCCACTCGGACAAACTTTTTATACGTCTTCTTGCGCCCCGCCACGACTGCCTTCTGTGCATCCCTGAGAAATCGGAGCGCGAGCTTCCCTCGGCCGCGGGCACTGCGTGCCCTAGCGGAGCGCAAGCGCGCTCCGAACACGTACGTGCTCCGTTTGACAGCCCTGATGTAGGGTCTCAATCCCGCATTGCAGTCCCTAGAGACAGATCTGCATCCAGGGACTCCAGTGCAATCACCTCTGCGGGCGGCGCGTGACTTTTCGGCGCGGTGCGGCGGTGGCGTGACGGGCTCCGTGTCCCCGTTTCCGGTTCCGCCATCCAGGGCCTCTGGGAAGCAGGCGTTTGACGTCAATCTGCAAGCCCGCTCTTCGGTTGGTGGCGATTCCCCGCGCTCGGGTCCCCACCGTGACGCACGGGCATTTTTTCGGGTTGATGCATTTGATGAGGTGGCCGAGCCTGTCCCTACGTGTGTTCCGATAGTGTGAACAAAAAGGATGGGATTAATTCCGAAATCACTTGAAATATAAAAGGCTTATACAAGGCGGGGAATGAAACAATGGTGAATGCACAAATGCAAGTGACTTCTTGATTCTACATTTATAATAGTCAATCACATGTATACGCAGACTATCGATTTTGATTCAATAAGAGGGTATGCAGTTTGGAAAGTTATTTAGCTGGTGTGAATTCTACATCCCCTTCACATCGTAAGTGAAGACCAAGATTATCTAGGGGTTGCCGAACCCAGATGTTAATAGCTAAGCAAATTGAATTCTTCACAGTTTCTTTCCGAAGATCTCCCAAATTTGTATCAATATACATTCGTCACAAACCCCTGCGCTATTTTTGCGATCCGAACATTCACTTTATTGTGTTCCTAACGTTAATGTAATTCGCGAATTATTTATATTTGCAATGCAAGTAATGGTAACTTCGCAAAGTTATATAAATGATTTTTAAAAGTATTGTCGTTCAGAGAAAAACAGCGATGATTTCGACACGTTCTCACCAAAGTCACGGTTCTCCTCCAGCCCTCATCTCGATTGGAGACTTTCTCATGAACTTCCCACAAGATCTAGTTATTAATATAATTTTTATTTTAGAGTAAATCACGCGTCAAATCTAGCCATAAATCAAACGCTGTTTTCAACCCACCGCTTGAAGAGAAAAAAAAAACAGGTAGCTTTATACCGGAAGTCTGCGGCATAATTGATTGAGGGCTCCTCCAAACGAAGGGCGGGGAAACCGGTCCGATGCAGTAGACAGGAAATGAAGGTAATTGGTTTTTCCTACGATCGCCTGCCGATGGAAAGCAGCCAATTGGATTAGTGAATCTCAAATTGACAGTACTTTCAGTGGGAAAAAGTCCAGAAAGAATCGAAATGCAATATATCCCAGTTTTTATTGCGTTATTCGCGAAAGAGGAGACGAACTGATGGTTTAGGTTGAATCAGTTTAAAAGACGTAACTCAGAATACAAGAAAACATGATTATTTAAAATAAACGAAATTGTAGTAATGACTATTTTACAGTCATAACGTAGAACATTCATAATATAATTACTTCAGTGAAGGTCAAATGGAACTTCTAACTTGGTATGTTCACCGGCACATAGATAGGCTATAGGGTTTTGAATATTAAAATGAAGCAATAGGCCTATCTCTTGGAAAATGAGTTATCCCTTGATCAGTTTGAAGTATTGGCAACATGCTCCCAGCAGGATAACGTAGAAAATGATACAACAGGAAGTACACGAATGTGTCGTAGTAGATAGGATAATCGTAGTGCACTCAAAATGCAACACAAGGACAGATATCAGTTCCGGAAGGGACATACGTACAGGTACTGATGAACTGCAATTTGGTATAATACTGGGAACAAACTCTCATAGAAGGGAAAATAATAAAAATTACTATAAAAAATTATATGTGGTTTTGAGATCGCTGTACAATTTCCATCCGTTCAAGTCAGTGATTCCCAAAAAGAAGCTTGTAACGCCTAGAATCTTCGTATACCTCCTAGTGGGCCATAATATAGAAACCTCTGTTTTAAGTGGTATGAAAAGGATACCCAAACTAATTTTCACATATTTAGACAATCCAAGGGATTAGTCTTAATTGTACTGAGGGTCTCTTCTACAATAGTTTGAGTTTTTAACTAGAATATGATTCATATCCTAGTTCCCTGGTGTTTCAGAGTTTCATTCACACTCTGATGAGTACGGCCTGTATTTCTACGATTGAGAGTTTGTTGTGGATGAATATTCTTGCTTGCGGCGTAGTCTGGTTATTTATTAAACTAGCGTAACCGCGCGAGAACTCTCGCATGTTAAACCCCATCCTTTCCCTCTCCATTTGCCTATCCTTTCTATTAAGAAGGACCGTTGTTAATGAAACGTGTTTATTTGTTTAAAAATGTATAAATGTAACTTCTAGTGAACTTACAGAATATCAAACAAAAATAATAATACAATTTATGTTGTAAACAAATTTTGAATAAAGGTTTATTCAGCATTAAAGAGAGAAGTTCTTGGAAAAATTCATACTTCTTTAAAAACAACATTTGAAGAAATTATTTAATGTTTCTCGAGAGGCTGAAATATTGAGGTGGCCTTGATAGTATTGAAGCTCGGACCCGAAAATTTAATTGAATGTCGATGAATTTCTCACCTTCTAGTTTATGGTGTGAAAACCGTTTCTTCCCACAAAGTATTGTGAATTGTGAACACAGCTTGCGATAGAAAGAGAGAGTCTTATGTAAAGTTTGATAGAAAGAGAGAGCAATACTCCATAAGGCTCCGGACTGTAATCAAATGCTTGGACGCTCTGTAGGTGCTCGGCGAATGCCGAATGTACGGAGCCGCCTTGAGAAGCCCCTTGCGCCCCTTGCGCTTGCGCCCCTTGCGCTTGCGCCCCTTGCGCTTGCGCCCCTTGCGCTTGCCGCCCTTGCGCCCCTTGCGCTTGCCGCCCTTGCGCTTGCCGCCCTTGCGCTTGCCGCCCTTGCGCTTGCGTCCCTTGCAATTGCCCCCGTGCGCTTGCGCCTCACGGGTGGGCGTGGCGGGCAGCCCCGCGGGAACCTCAGTGGCATAGTGCCCTGTAATCGCCGCCCCCCGGGGGGCGCCCCGCCCGCTGCTCAGCTGCGGCGACGGCGGCGGCAGCCTCCGATAAGGGCGCGGCGATAAGCGGCCAGCCGGTGCGGCGCGGGGCAACGCGGCGCGGCACAACGCGTCCGCGTACCTGCAGGAGCCCCCCTGCTTATCGCGGCAGATGGCGCGGCCCTCGAGCGCGCAAGGGGCTCCCCGGGGTGCATGCCTTCGCACCGCCCCCTCCCCACCTGCTCGCCCTGCACCCGCGCCCCGTATCGCCCCCGCGACCTTGCCCGATGGAGCAGTGGTTCCCGATTGAATCGGTAGCTACCCATCAAACCGTTTCAATCACCGTCCCGAGTTAATGACCTACCACGGTTTCGGTTTTTGTAATAAAATGTTTCAGTTTCGTCCCACGACCTTGCCGGTTGAAACAGTAGTTCCCAATTGAATCAATCGCAACCCATCAAACCGTTTCAGTCACCGTTCAAAATGGTTCCGGATTAATGACATATTGCGGTTTCGAATGGTTTTTGTAATAAAATGTTTGTTTTCGTCCCCATGACCTTGCCGGCTGACACAGTAGTTCCGATTGGATCAGTAGGAGCTCGTCAAACCGTTTCAATGACCATTTCGGGTTAATGACTTCGAATGGTTTCGATTTTGCGATTTCGAATGGTTTTTATAACAAAATACTTCGGATTTTCTGTACCCATGACCTTGCCGGCTAAAACAGTGGTACCCGACTGGATCAGTACTTTATCATCAAACCGCATCTTCATTTATTTATTCAATGAACAGTAAAAAAATTATATGTGACGTATGGCGGAGAAGTAGCATCTACGGACGCTTTCTTGAGATTCAGAATCTCTTCTCATTTTAAGTAATAAATAGTTGAATGATGAATAAATATTTCAAAAAAAGCTGTTTTTCAACGCCCACCCTTGGCATGACAGACATTTGGTGACGCGATGACAGTATAGACGTGCAGTTTCCCTCAGCTCGCGCGCTCACAATGGTCATACGCGTAGGTGGCGAATCACTGTCGCTCATTTAGCGTTACCCAGGGACACATGTGGTAGACCACGGACGCGAGAAACGTTTGTACCCGCTGCGAATTATTATTATTATTATTATTATTATTATTATTATTATTGTTGTTGTTGTTGTTGTTGCTCCATATCACGACTACAGATGTTATGAGTCGGCCGAGTATAAAATCTACTCCAGGTTGCAACCAGCTACCTAAGGAGCAGATCTAGGGACTGTCGGTGCCACTACAATACTTTGCGCAAAATGTGAGCTGTGCCAAATAAAGCAATTTCTTGCACTTCCCAGTCCTTTGAATGACCTGGAAGTTTAGCCAAGTTCTTACACAAATTTTGCGGAACAAATCCCAGAGCTCCGATAACTATCGGGACGACCTGTGCTTTTACGCCCCACATTCGGCTGATCTCAATTTCCAGACTCTTGTATTTAAGACGTTTCTCTGCCTCCTTGGTTACGACATTTTGATCACAAGGCACAGCAACATCAGCAAGTAGACAAGATTTTTTCTCAAAATCCCGGATAACAATATCCGGTTTGTTTGCTGCTATCGTGCGATCCGTTTGAATTTGTTGGTCGTACAATATTGTACACAATCCAACCGATGTCACCGGTTTTGGTGAGTGTTCGTACCACTTGGGGCATGTGTTTGGAACTTCGAGGGCGGTACAGATATGCCAGTGGAGGTAACTACACACCCTGTCGTGTCTTTTTAAGTATTCGGTCTTTGCTAGAATTGGAGAAGCTGAGACAATATGATCAATGGTTTTTACTTGCTCCTGGCAAATTCGGCATTTGTCATCTTTTATTATTATTATTTATTTTATTATTATTATTATTTATTTTATTATTATTATTATTTATTTTATTATTATTATTATTATTATTATTATTTATTTTATTATTATTATTATTTATTTTATTATTATTATTATTTATTTTATTATTATTTATTTTATTATTATTATCATTATTATCATTATTATTATTGTTATTTTTATTATTATTATTAGGATTGTAGTGATAGGGTGGTGATGGGGGTGAGGGGACTAGGATGATGATAGGAGGTAATTGATCGGGTAGTGGGAGGTGAATTCAGTGTAAAAATTGCACGAAATGTTCAAGAACTTTGAAAAATTGTGCAGTTTCACCCATGTGATTATTACCTCTATAAGAAATATACATACGTTTTTCACATTCAGTCATTTGTTTCTTTGTTTATTAATTTCATAGTTTATTATTATTATTATTTTCAATGTTCTTTTACATGACATTTTACGATTTTGTTAATAAGGCGTCCTCAATCACCAAATTACGTTTAAGGGAAAATTATGTGTAAAACTGTTTCCCAAGATTGAAATGGTAAATTTTGCTTTTTTGCTATCAAGTCACAATGACAAAACCGCTTTATTTGATTCATTCGAAAAACCACATAAGCAGCAAGAAAGCTTAAAGCACGCTTGTGTGTCGACAAGGAAAATAGACTTCTTAGGATGTCTATCCAAGAGAAAGGCTTTTGTTGTCTTCCCAGTAACACTGAATGAAAATGTCCACGAATGAGAACTGCGAAGCAGAAAGGTAATATTTAATACCATGGAGTGGTACGTTCAATAGTTTCACAGACAAGAGTACTACAGAGTGGAATGAATATCGCAGCATATTCTCAGAATCTTCTAATGATTTTTTGAACGTGCTTTAATGAATACAAATTGAAGGTCATTCTGGCTTGTAAATGTCAGCTACAAATTTGTACTTTACTTCACATTTTCACATAAACCTACACATGTTTCCATCATATGGAAATCTATGATTAACACTTGCCTATTTAAAGCTTTAATTTAATGGAATTTGAACAAGTGTGCAACACTCAATATGTAAAACAATATACCGTTCAAAACGCTATTTTGGCAGAACACTTGTTGCTACCTTTGTAAGAATTCCGAAGATGAATCTTGTAACTCTCCCCAATACAATTGTTTTTTTATTCTAAATAAATAAATAAAAAAATTTTTGTTGAAAGAACTTTTCTACTTAAATTCTAATAATTGTCTCAAATAAAAGTATAGTTACCCCCAGCTGATGTAGAGCCAATAACAAGAGAAGTACGAATTTCTGTTGCAATTTCTTTGGATTTCAACCAGTTTTTCTTTCTTTTGCAGGAAAGTTATTAAGTTTATCTGAGCGCACAGGTATGGCTAATCAGGTTTTTACATCTCATATAAACAAAACAACAGCTGCACAACAATTTGTATGTGTACAAAATATCGATAGAATTGGTGAATTTCGACGAACGATAAAGCAACGAACTTATTAAGTAACAGCTGGCAGGGTTAATGGGCAGATCGGGAAATATATGTTCTATTTTGTAGTTCACATTGTAAAGAAACTGTATCTTCAAGGGATGAATTTTATTGAAGCCAACGTGCACAGAACTTCATTTCCACGAAACTTCTGAATTTAACTTGCAGATGAAGGAAAAAATTTGGCATTTATAGCCGCTAATGACATTTGAATTTACTCGTCATAACATTAACATGACGACTGTGATATGATAAAATAGGAAAAGATAGTGGTGCTTTTCTTGAAGTGCATTGGTAATCAACTGTAACACAGTTACGCCTACTGAATGCGTAAAATAATTCCTTATCATTATCTCCGCAATTCTTAAGACTTCATCTTTTATAAAAAAAAATATCACAATTTAGCACTGCTAGCTGTTATAAAGGCTCTGAATTAGAAGAATATAGGCCATTCGCCGACACCAACACCCGGCGCACAAGAGTAAATAAAGAAGGAATACTTGTACTCCCCTTCTTCCCACATATGAAAAGACTGTTCTCCAAAACGAATCTTTCGACTCAATTTTACCCTACAGTTTTACCAGTCTCGTGGTGGGACAAAAGCATAAGATCGATTAAGAAAAAAATCATGTTGTTCGACCAATGGAGACGCACTATACGGGATGAGAAATACGGCGTTAGGGTTGGGAATGAGGACTGGATGAGAAAGGAAGGGTCGTGCACAATCCTTGGCCCGCTGTTTAGGATACTAATCCGTCACCCGTCTGGTATCGGTCATAGGAAAGCATGGAAACAACCGGCCAGGACAGCTGACAGAGGACGGCATTGACCCAGCTAATTAGCTAGTGACGAAAATACTGCCACGGTTGGGGCCCAAACCTACTGATGGAATACGTGTTACGAAGCAACGGGTGTTGAGTGGGGATTGACGATGTACAATTGTTTTTTCAGTCGAATAAGTTATTGTACGTTTTCATGAGGAGAGAGCTTACGATGTGTACAAATTATTTCATTTCAATAAATTAATGAAATATATTAAGACTTTTTATCTACAACACCTACGTCCGATCTAAGAATACTCAGTTGCACACCTCCAAAATTCTCGGATTCGAACTTCCTATTTAGAAGCCCCGAAAAATGCTGGGAGTCGATCCTATAACCAGTCACCCGAGTCCTCCAGCGACGAGTCGTGCCGTGGCGATCACACTGCTCATCTGTCTTTGAGTGCCGGGTTCAAATCCCGATCGATCCATATCGCATGCAACTGACAAGGCGAGTACGCAGTAAGTTTTCTCGAGGTCCTCATTCCACCACTAACCCATCATCATTCAAACAATTCCATATCACCCATCATCCGTCGATCAATCCATCTCCTCATGACATGAACTGTCACTACAGTACCTCTGACCGGTATGTCCTGGTTTGAGTCCCGACGGTGGCACGATTTTCGACACAGCTAGATAGCTAGTTCGAATTCAGCCGCTCACTGGAGGATTCTAGCGGCTGGCTGCTCTGATCAGTAGTTTTCTGTGGTTTCTCAGATCAATACCAGGTGAGACCCTATCAAATGGGCCAAGGACCGCCCGTCATCTTTCCTTTCTCTTCATTGCCCTATGATGACCCCATACTTACACACACTAACACTGACATGCACTACAATGTCGGGAGACCAGTTGGGAGCACAGAGCTTGTCCGGGCTGGGGCGGTGCCTCGTTGCTACGAGATACCTGGTTGGGGAAACTACCGACCTACCGTAAGCCGACGGGTAGGTCGACACATAGGTCTTGCCAGCCAGCGGGGGAAGATCACAGCTTTCTCCCGCAATGAAAACATGCACTAAACTTATGAGACTAATGACCACAACAGTTGACGTGTCCGGAATCACTAATAAATCAAACACACGCCATCTCAAGGACGGCATTACTAATTAACATAACAAATCTAGCCAACAAATATCGTTATATCATTAAGTTAAAAGTAAAACTGGATTGCCCCTTAAGCAACAAGCGTGTAAAATAGGTTTCTGCTTAGTTATGTTTCCTTCCAGCAAGCGGCGACAAAACAAGAGAGCGCCAACAGGCGCAGGCGGCTGCGGCGGCGTGCGGGGCCGGCGCGGCGCGGCGGAGGCAACGGACCTGCGGTCGCAACCTGCAATCGGAGCCGCTCGACTAATTGCCAGAGCAAGCGGCGCTGCGCGGCGCGGCGTCCAAGGCCGGCCCCGCGAGCGAGCGCGCGCGGCGCGGCGCGGCGCGACGCCACGCCGCGAGGGAACCCTCTTCGCGCCTCCCGTTTCCACGTACGCCGCGCCAACGACCGCCCGCCTCGGATGCACTCCGGAGCGCGGGCGAGGGCCCGAACCGTGGCCCCCTCGCGGGGCGCGAGCACGCGCCATGGGTACGGGAAAGGTTTGGAGCCGGATTGATTGATTGATTCGTGTTTTCGGGCGCGGCAACTACGTTGCTCGTTAGTCCCGTAAGTGTAGTGCGTGTTTTTCTCGGAAGGTGGCGATGATCTTTTCCCTGCTGGATGACGAAATTTGGCGCCGACCTACCGTAGACTAGCGGGGTTTCCCCTCAACCAGGTACCTCCCACCAGCGTGGCACCGCCCCAGCCGGGACAAGCTGTAAGCTCCCGACTGGTCTCCCGGCATGTGTGGTAGTGTAGTGCATGTTAGTGTGTGTATGTGTGTGTGTAAGAGGAGAGGATAGGACAAGGAAGAGGAAGGAAATATCGCGCGCTGTTCGTAGCCCGTTTGTTAGGGTACTGCTCCGTATTCGCCTGGTGTTGATCGGAGAAACCACGGAAAACACCGATCAGAACAGCTGGCTGCTAGAATTCTCTAGACAGTGACTGAATTCGACCTAGGTGACAAGCTAGTGTCGAAAATCCTGCCTCCTTTGAGACTCGAACCTAGGACCTCCCGGTCACAGGGGCTGCAGTGACATCCGTTGGAGCTGGAGACTGAGAAAGGGATTCACATGATAGTGTGGGAGGAAAAAAGAGAGGTGAGTGGGGAGGAATGGATTCGAAAAATTACTGATTTGATTAGTGTTTCCGTCCGCGTCAACTGCTAAGGTCATTACTCACATACGTGCAGTATGTAATTTTTTATCGCGTGAGATAGCGGGTGATCTTGCTCCGATGGATGGAGAGATTCGGCAAAACGTCGACTTGCGGGGTTTCTCCAACCAGGTATCTCCCACTCGCGCGTCTCCGACCCAGCCAGGGCAAGCTCTAAGCTCTAGATTGGTCTCTTATCATGTGTGGTAGTGTGCTGCATGTAAGTGTGTGTGTATGTGTGGGAAGTAAGGACAAGTCAAGGAAGAGGAAGGAAAGATCGCGCGCGGGCCGTGGCTCATTTCTTAGGTTATTGCTCCGACATTCGCCTGGTACTTGCCAGAGAGACCACTGAATACAAACGATCTGAGCAGCCGGCAGCTAAATTTCTCTTCCAGACAGCAGCTAAATTCGACGTCGCTTGACTTCGAAAAACATGTGAACGTAAAATACTGCAAATGTATTGTTAACGATG
This sequence comes from Acheta domesticus, assembly GCA_031308135.1. NCBI lineage: Eukaryota > Metazoa > Arthropoda > Insecta > Orthoptera > Gryllidae > Acheta > Acheta domesticus. Next base: position 29,662,711 of record JAHLJT010009355.1, on the reverse strand, counting down.
CACATTAACAGAATTTGTAATATGCTGTACACGTTGTAAGCGGGTTTCGGAGGCGCAGGAGCTTCGAGCTATGTTCGAGAACGTGCAGCTGAAGGTTATTATTTCCAGTGGAAACAAATCCCAAACCGAGCCTTTCTGACCGCTTATATATACCGGAGTCTCGTGGTACAACTGTAAAACTCTATGTAATAAGGGCTTCAAGGCTTCCGTAAACAATCACGATTATTTTATTGTGGTTTTTGTTGGTTTGTTTGTTGTTTTTTTGTTTTTATCCAACCAACAGACTGTTGCCCTTAATGTTCTCGTGGGATGCATATTCGACTATCCACTAGACACCAACACACTTGCAGACTCCTCTGATCAGGGATCGGTATAATGTGAGTCCCTCTGCGACAACACATCCATGAGAGACGAAGGACAACCATACTCAAGGCGGTACTCGATCCCGCCACCCTTCGGACAAAATCGCTGAATCGGTATTCGCTTTTAGCCACCTCGGCCATCCTGGTCAGCACCACGCTTGTTGACGCACACAATTGGTGAGGCTCACTCCTGGTGACAACAGAAGCGCCCCACCAGGAGGTGCGGTCAGTCTTACCAACCACATAAGCACTTGTGTAGAAGTGACTATTACGTTAATCTCAGTGAATAATTTTGGAATAAATTAAAATACATTACATTTTTCCACAATTTCCAGAACAAATCTATTGTTTCTAAAGTTTGGTTAACGCTCGTATAATTAAAGTTCGATGACCCATCTTTAAGAGATACTGAACTGTCCAAACAAGTGTCAGGAAGGACAATTATAGAGATGGGGAAAATGGCTCAACACACGCCACGGCGCTAGGCCATCATTTTCTGAGAAGGATTCGCACGAGCCCGGAATGACCTCGCTCAGCCTTTGTCCTCGCTCTCTGCGTTGGAAGAAACGCAAACAGGTGTGGCGGCTCTTTCGAGTTGCGTCATTCTACGAACTGTATTCGTAGTATCCCGCTGTTATGGACTGAGATAGTACGCGAGTGGGAAAATATAAGCCTGAAAGTCAATTTCAACAAATTTTCTTGGATAGAAAGTGTTTGATGGCGATTCAAAAGGATTGATAACATTTTTACAATCAAATCAGTATGCGTGTTACAACTAACGAATCATTTATTTCTTGTGTATTGTGTGTAATGCGAGTCAGCTCCGTTTTATTCGAATCAGGTTACTGTGTCTGTAGCGCTTGTCGTGCTCGTTGTCATTCCTTTGAATCAATAAAAAAATTATCAGTACCTCAGCAAACTTAAAGAAGATTGTTGGAAGATGTAAATGTACCCAGCAAACAAACACATATATACATACATACATACACACATACACATACACACACATACACACACACACACACACACACACACATAAGAGTCGCGAAACTTGTTTCTTACAAACAAAATGGTTGATATGTCTTTCAGAACTTCGGTCAACGTCTCTGTTACCTAACTAATTTCAGAGGATGAATTTCTACCTTCACCAAAAACTCTTAAATGTTCATAAGGTTACCTCAGCCAAAACGTAGCATGAGGATCTTATTTCTTGAATAATTAATAGATAATTCTTTCAAAAACAAATTATTTGGATTCTGTTCTTTCTAGATTCGTTCTATCTTAACACATGGAAATCGAGTTCAGTATGCCATCAATATTAATTTTTATTGGTGCTCACCTATGTTCAGAGGCGTATCTAGGTATTCTGGCGCCTATGGCAAGCATAGAATTTGCGCCCCTGTGCGGATGCTTGAAATTAAGGTTGTTGTTATTTGTTTTAACGGGTAAACTGTAAATAGCGCCCCTAGTGAGTGGCGCCCATGGCACGTGCCATGCCTGCCATACCGTAGACACGCCACTGCCTATGTTGAATATACATTACTGATTTTCACTCTGGGAATCCAAAATTGCACGGTTCATACTTTCATATATCTTTTCACAAGTTCTTAAGTAAATAATTACTGCACCCTCCTCCAGCTAAGCGGAATTATAACAATCGATCAAGAACCTTCCATGATTGCCCTTCTTACCTCTAGCAATGAGGCACCGTTCGGAACACGTCAGACACTTCCAAATATTCAACACATTCAAATGAATTTGAGCATGGAAAATTTAAATTAAATTTGTTTTAATGTGTATTTCATAATATTTCAAAATACACTGTTATAATCAAACTGATGGCGAGATCTTATGGCGACCTACGTCGGTATGCGGGGATTTTCCCCCAATAGGTATCTCCCACCAGTAGGGGCGGATCCAGTCGATCATTTTGGAGGGGGCCATCATAGAGTTTTGTTAAATAATAAATATTTATTATTTCATCGTATATTGTTTTGTAGTGTATATATGACAATATTATTTTTAAATTGCATAATTCTAACATAAATAATTATTTAAATAAATGTAAAATAAAAGAAGATAACAAACGAAAACTCTAGGGCTTTTGGGGGTGGACATGGCCCCAATGGCCCCATGGCCCCAATGGCCCCCCTCTGGATCCGCCACTGCCCACCAGCGCGGCACCGCCTCAGCCAAAACAAGCTGTAAGTGTAAGAGAGTGCCCCTGAGTGCCAGGAATGTCAATATTATGAGAATGGGGGATCAGATTATCGCCCGTTCTGAGGACGGGAAGGAAATATCGCGCGGGGTTTAAGTGCACTTCCCGGCATCTGTCTTGATCGCACGAATCCACAGACACGATTGATAAGAGCTGCCGCTCTCTACAACGCCTAGCCAGGCTGGGGGCGGCTTCCCGGTCACTCAGCTGGTTTCGAAAATTCGATGCCACCTTCGGCATTTGAACTTCTGGACCTCTGGCCTACCAAGCTTCAATTGCGGAAACGCAACCGCAAACGGCAGAACGCCTGCTAATGTTTAGCTTCTGCATTCTGAATGTGTTTTTGAATCAGTGATTGGAAAAAGGAATAAAATCTATTCAAAGATGTTTTTAGAAAACTAAGAACAACTTTGTATATACGCATATAACATTGTTCCCAAAAAGTTGGTATGAATTAGAAAACCTCATACAAAGTTCTCCATCAAAATATGATAGTATCATAGAGATGTAAGATAAACGACGGCTGGTTTACTCTTGATCGTAACGGGAAGTATTGACCTCCACTTTCGTATTTTGCACACTTCACTTTTCCTGATCAAGTAGTCGATAAGGATGTTGTGGCAGGAGTGAGTATCCCATTTAATATGCAAACATCAGAGTATCCTGTTATTTCTTTCAATAGCATTTTATGATATCGAAAAAGGAAACAAGCTGTTCTGATTGCGGAAATTATTGGAATTTATTCTGAGTAACGCTCAGCGTTCAAGAGATGGCTATTTTAAATCCAATGAAACTATTGTTTCCTTCTGTTTTGAAGTCAATCTCGAAAGCTTCGCCCACTACTATCTTGATCTTAATCTTAATCATCCTTACCTTTATTTTCACCGTCATCATATTCTAGTTATTCTTCTTCCTATTCTCCCAAGACTTCGTTTATCTCTCCGGATTACAGACTTCTCTGACTCCTATTTTCCTCCGTTCTCAGCTATCTCCCTCAATTCTAAGTCTTTTTACATCATCAGAGACACTGAAAACAAGACAGCTTTAATTGCAGCGTCACCCCATTCATGTTTTTGCTCACATGTGAATTTCTGAATATTGATTTCCAGTAACATATGTATTACTGAGATTCCTTCTAACTGAGCGAGAGATTTTTACAAGGGACAATGAAGTTAATGGACAGAGTAGATGAACGGGCAAATGGTCCAATAAGAATCAGAGCAAACAGTTGAACCTCCATGAAAAACGTACCGCGAACGCGTGTTACCTGTAACATACATGACGGAGCCTGATGTCAAGAACGCTGTCTTTCCTACTCTAGGTACTTGGTTCAAATGCTAGTCACTCGATATGGAACTGTAGTATACTACAGTACACCTAGAGAAGGAAAGACAACGTTCTTGACGTCAGGCTGGCAGATCGCTCCGTGGAGTGTGTTGAAATGTCCCATATTTTGCTCATCCAGATCTCTGCACCTCTCTCATCCAGATCTCTGCACCGCCGGAGCAATCTGAAGCCTGATGTCAAGAACGCTGTCTTTCCTACTCTAGGTACTCGATTCAAATGCTAGTCACTCGATATGGAACTGTAGTGTACTACAGTACACCTAGAGAAGGAAAGACAGCATTCTTGACGTCAGGCTGGCAGATCACTCCGTGGAGTGTGTTGAAATGTCCCATATTTTGCTCATCCAGATCTCTGCACCTTTCTCGTTCGATGATACGCTAGAAACGAGGTCGCCCGCTCGAGTGGCGGCCGGGCGCGGCGGGAGACAGCACGTCGCCGGCAGGGCTGATAACGACTGCACTCGTAACGAGGCCTTCTGATGTTATTTCGGGCGGCGAGCGTCACGAGTTTTCGCGTATCGCAGGTGAATCAGTGCCGCTCCCCGCGCGGGCCCCAACCATACGCAGCAGCCACTGTTCACACGCACTTTCCCGCACCACTCACTTCTCACTCGCACTTTCCCGCACCACTCACTTCTCACTCGCACTTTCCCGCACCACTCACTTCTCACTCGCACTTTCCCGCACCACTCACTTCTCACTCGCACTCTCCCGCACCACTCACTTCTCACTCGCACATTCCCGCACCACTCACTTCTCACTCGCACATTCCCGCACCACTCACTTCTCACTCGCACTTTCCCGCACCACTCACTTCTCACTCGCACTTTCCCGCACCGCTCGGACGACAGGATTCGAATATATGCTGTACCTTTCTCTTTTATTACGTATCATTCCATACCAACTGGTTACTTGGCCTCTACCTATCAGCCACCCATCTCGTTCACAGTCCTCATCGTCCTAGTCATCGCGAATACGCCATGCTGCAACCCCTCTGTACCCACTGTCTAAAGGAATCTGCCCTTGTTTCTACGAACTTTCCTTGGCCCGGCACAAACGTTCCGGTATACCAGTAAGGTTTACCTGTACAGGTGACCTGTACATGTGACCTCTACAGGTAAACCTCACCGGTATACTGGAACGTGTGTGCCGGGCCTCATTCAAAAATGCTGACCCATCCGGAAGGTCTGACCAAAATGCTGCACCATCCGAAGGGTTGGGAAAGAGGCTATGATTTTTCGGAACTCTAATATAATTTAAAAAAATTATTATTGAAATTATAAGAACAAAAGTGAAACCAGATCTAGCATTTGAGAAATAAATTATCGCGCGGGTAAAGTCAACAAAACAAAAACAAGGATGTGAATTTAGAAATTTTTAAGTTGAAAATATCAGGTGCTCGTTACTGTCGAGTCCTTAACCAACTATTGTCATCTCTTGTTGGTTAATGTGTACTTCATCCAGCTAAAATTCGAAGTATTCTTCGTAGCTGTTCCTACTTTTGACTTTATCCATCCAACTTGGATAACCTCCGAATTAACCGTCCGATTCCCGAATTAACCGTATTCGGTCATAAGCAGAAATGAATACAATATTTTAACAGATAGGGCACCTTCGCTTGAAGCCCCTGGGCCCAGCACCGCCTGCACCATTCCGAGTCACCTTCCACTATCCCACAGAGTTCGTGGGCCCCAGCCTTGCCCACAGCGCCGTGTCCGCTACCGTTGCCCCCTCCGCCGCCCACGCCGCCGCCAGAGGTGCCTACGTGACGATCGCGGCGTGAGGTGTGTCATTCGGCGCGGGCAGATATTCATTCGAGCAATCGACCAAATACGGAGTGTGAAATTCGTGGAACGTCAGATGCTTGGCGAATACCACATGTTTGCACGTAGTGCACTGGCGGGTTTTTTGTCGTTCTCACGGAGTGGAAAGTACACTTTGTACCGTACCGTGCGTAGCTTCTGTGTTAGCCATGCAGGTAGTAGAAATCGTCATTTTTTTATATACTGCACATTTCAGGTTCATTTCTTCAATAAATATACTTATTAGTCTCTTATTCTTGGTGAATTACTGACACATTGTAAAATGAGAGGCTGTAGCGCTAAAGATTTTTTTTAAAATATATATTTTATTTTGCAGTTGTTTGTAAGCTAGAGCTGTAGCGCTAAAGATAAATGATTTATTTTTTAGGGCTCTTAAATATTAATATAAAACCACTGAATATATGATGCAGATAGTTTAATAATAGAAAAATATGCTTGTACGTAGTTCTTATCTTAATCAGCACCGATTAATTCTAGGTACGCTTTACATGCTGAGGTCATTGATACCCAAGAGTAATTTAAAGACTGTGACGGGAAAGGACGTGTTTAATGTAATATATTCCTTTTACAAATTCAAAATTTTGCATATTTTACTTATTTTATTTGATGGAGTTTGCTATACGTCACGACACAATTCGAAGGAATATTTTCGAATTTTTATGGGTAATTATGCACCTACCAATTCTACTGAGCTAAAAGGACCAATGAATTTTTCTTTTGTTACGGAAGACGAGTGATCACCCCGCACTTCCTTGTTCCTGAGCCGCGCAAATTGAGGTGGAAAATTATGGTAGTCAGAGCGGTTTCGCAACGACTAAGGAGAAGCGATGACGAGTAATTGGGTGTTACAACGACTTAGGGTAGATTTTTACGGAATGAGGAAAATATAGAATGATGTATCAAAATCGCAAGAAAAAAAATAAAAGATCGAATTGGGTTTCCCACTCGTAATTTCTCAAATATGAGTTTCCTTTCACAAATCCCTCTTCTTAATTTAGATCTTGAGTGGAAATAAAGCTGTGATAAAAGATAAAACTGTTGAAATTAATTTACCTCTTGTTTCCACAGGTGTTATGTTGCAGGGGCGGATCCAGCCGATCATTTTGGAGAGGGGCCATTGTTTTTTTGTTTTTTTTTTAATTTTATTTTAGGTCGCTTTATAACTACAATGGTCATCAGCGACCTCTTTAATATTACAAATTTTGCCATCGTTGATTTTTGTTAAATAATAAATATTTGTTATTATATTGTATATTATTTTTGTAGTGTGTACTTGATACTATAAATACTCTTTTTTAAAATAAACTTCTAGGCCTTTTTGGGGGAGGGCCATGGGCCCCAAGCCCCTCTCGATCCGCCAGTGTTATGTAGTTACTTACCTGTCGTACGTGCCTTATGGAACTTTTAATATTAACATATTAAGAAGTAAAACATGGTGAGTGTATAGTTACTTGATAGTTAGATGATAACGTTATTGTAAATTTCAAATCTATTGTATTAATGGGGAAAGAGAAATATTTAAAACAGTTGTTCACTGAAAAATAACCTTCCATGGACCATTTTGCGTAGGTTCATCTACCCATAAAATGAATGTCCAAAGTTGCTTGCGATTTGAAAAACTACAACCACTGATACAACTTCAATTACCACTAGTTAAAATAAAAACGAATCATGCAATTTAACAAAACTTTTGTTTCGAATGTTTTGCCCCATAAGTGAACACTGAACACACCCGCAAGGTGTATGTATTTTGAGTAATATTATCAAAGGATCAGTTGTTTTTAGATTAGAATCCAGCAGATATAAGAAAATAAATTACTTGAGACGTAGATGTATATGGAAAATATAATATGTCAATAAAACGTTGTATTATGAGTTCAAAAAACCACACAAATATTTGCTGAACGGAATGGAAGTGTATAGATAAGGAGCAACCGATGGCCGATAAGAATTTTTCTGCAAAATGCAGTAATCTACAAAATGAAATAGTTTCTAGGAGATATATTACCGTTTCCACGAATTTAATTCTTGATTTCATCAATATTATATACCCACTAAATAAATGCTGCAAAGCATTTCTTTCTCAACAGCAGCCAGCTAGATAATTTGGAATTAGCAACCTGGGGAAATGGGGTATACAATTGTACCCGTTATTAATTCTGTGGTTACGGGGTAAACGTTCTTAAGTCAAAAATCTTAGTTTGAGGAAAACAAGGGTTAGATTATTTAGCCCCCACTTTTTCAACGCTATTTTCCCCGCTTCTTTGTTGTTAATGAGGCAACATTTGAATTCGGTCGTTTTGCTAAAATAAAATATAGATACTTATCTTGTAGTTTCAGTACTTAACCCAATTTCTCCAAAAATTGACTTAAGAACTTATACTTCGCGACCACAGAATTTATGATGCACAGTAAAAGTCGTGACATGGGAACTTCCATAAAATATTTCTTCGTAGTTGTGAGGTGGCGAACATCCTACCCGCTAAGAGACCACACTCGTTCGTGATACGGGTCAGTTTTATCTGTTCCATTTGATCCCTCCAAGCAAACATGAGCGTCATAAGTCATAACCCTCAAGATATTTTGAACTTCTCTTTACTCTAACCCTAGCAATTTATCCTGTGATTATGATTTGTTTTAAGAGGCCCGAACACGTACAGGAAATGAGGCAGTTTCTCTTGTACGTTTTATAAGTCCGGATGAATTTTGAGCAATGAGTCCATGGACCAAGTTCTCGGGTAAAACTTGACCGAATGCACCTGTCGACTCCTGATTTCTTTCAGATTGCCGGTTTGTGGTTGACATGTCCTTAACGTCTGTGCGCGTAATCCTTTACCAGGTACCGTTTTGTTAAGCTTGTGACTGTCAAAATAATTACGTAATCTTGAGGAGAGGTAAACCCTGATGGGTAAAACGGCGCGTTTATGGGCACTTGCGGTTAAATATAAGACGTGCAAATTTTCCAAACTTGCTAAAACTGTTGTGTTTCCCGAAAGTATCTGGAATTACGTAGAGCTAAAATGTAATTGTGTTTCCCTGAAGAAAAGAAAAGTTGTGCTGTGTCCAACTTACGCATGAAACTGGATAATTAACAAATAGAATAAATCCATGAGAAATGCTAATGAAAATGCGGGAATCCAGAATCAATCTTGAAGTGCATGTAGTGGTTTTAATCGAGTTCTGCTATCTGCTGCGTCCGTGTGTAATCTACTGCTTTCACCAAAAACTAACCTAAAGAGTAAAGTCCAAATGGTGCATTTTTAACCGAGATAACACAAAATGCATACATACACACACACCTTATAAGGTCAACATGAGGTCCCCAAAACTTCTCTGTAAACCATTCTCTCTCCCTCCACTACTGTTCTCGCTTAGCGGGTGGCGCAATTCTTGCATCACTTGCGCAGTCACAGGTATCTGAATCTAATAAACAAACGCGCAGATTAGTGAACCATTCAGCGTCATTCACGTAGGGCTCCCGGTCGTTATCTCCTATCTAATCCGCCCAATGCCGAAGCCGATTAAAGATCCTCTCGTCAGGACCCACTTGAGGTTTAAAAGCTTCTGAAGTACGATTACCTGAGACCTTACGCGCTGAGATGGAAATATCCAGCATTACAATGCTATATAAATGAAAGAACGCCAATAAAAAATATACTACAATAAACACTCGTTAACACGAATTCCAAGGGACAGAAATAATCGGAGTTCGTGTGTTAAAAATTCGGGTTATCCGAGTCTTATACCGTAATACCGTAATCCCTTGCCGGGACAGAAGTTTTGTACGTGCTGCGGCGAAATTCGCGTTAAGCGAGTTCGTGCTAACTAGGGTTTACTGTATATTCTGTAATGTTTTACTCTTTTTGTTTTATTTATTAGGTCAACTTTTTGGTTTACTACACTCCTTTCGCGGACCTCAGTCTGGGCCAACCTTCCTTTCTGCGACTTCCCGGGACGTACCATCCCGTCGCCCTTCCCGTAGCCCTTAAGCATCTCTGCATGGATTTTCATGTAATCACCCTTATACCACGTATGTTTGGAGGTGGCCCGCAAGCACATCTCCGATCTAATAGTAATTTACGAGGTTAACGACTTCATTTGTACAAAAATGTTTATCCTCCGAACAACGATAGAAAGCTTCGATAAGTCATGTATTTCGGAGAACAGGTTTAAAGTTGATGAGAGGAGAGTTGCCCCGATACAAAACTCAAGGAGCAGCTATCCGTACATTGGATCCAGTGGTTTATGATTCATGCGTTATGAATTTAGAGTTCTTAATCATACATTTGGAATTCCGTGGAATTATGAAAACTTTTCCTCCATCTTTCCAACACCGGGTAAGAAGACAGTATCAAAATGTCAGCTGACAAGACATCTCGGCAAGGCTCATGACCCGTTTGCCGTGTTGTGCCTGAGCAGGTCACCGCCAGGAGCAGATGGGGAAGATTATGCGGAGGGGCGTGGCTCGGTTCTCGCGCAATATGAGCGAAGCTTTCGACAGCCAGGGGGGGGCTCGCCTCCCGGTGAAGTGCGGAACAGATGCGCGAACAGCTGATGTCACGTGGGATGGAACGTGCAAGTGGCGAAACAACTTTGTTCTCGCACATTCCAAGCGTATATGTAGGCGTTAAATAGCGGGAATGTAGAATAATGGAATGGCAAAGATCATAGTCCCCGGGTTTGATAGATTCAGACAGTCGCATTTTGCAATTTATGTTCACATTGATGTGTTTCATTCACCTGGGCATTACCTCTCCATACGGTATTACAATATGCAATTTATTGTAATACAAAGAAAATAATATCCAATGTATGAAAATATCACAGAAACAAATTGCAAGAGTACAACATAATATCTCAATGTCGAATCAATTATTGCAACATAAATTACCTAAAGAAATTCACACCTATTCGGAATCAGAAGCAACGCGATGGACTTTATGACATGGAACTATCCATGTCACAAAATAATACGTTTTTTCTTAAAGAGAGATCAAGATAATTATTGAGAAAACAAAAAATAAATTTGTAGCTTCTTTTATCTCAGCAGCTGTTCGTGATGAACAAAACACAACTGTCAATTTGTAGATTATTAAGTTACATCCCATAATCTCCGAGAGCGTGCCGATTTCTTAATGGAATCAGCGAGAGAAGTGATTCCGAGAACCATCTTTCGCATTGGCGGAAACGCGGCGCGCCGCTCGGTTTCTTGTAGAGATGGGACGATACCGATGCTTTAAAAAATCGATGTTTCTATAGACATCTCGATGTTTTAACCACTGAAGTACTGAAGTTAATGTTTTTTGAACATCGATGTTTATACGTTTTTTGATCTGGTGAAGGATGAAACATTCTCATAACCAAAATTTCGTAAAAGTTAAAATATGAAATAATAATTGATGGTACCACTGTCTGTGTTGGAACTAAACGTACGCGCGTTTGTGGTACTTTCACGCAGCATCTATTCCTCGCCTGAGATAATCTTGACGTCGCGTCGTGGTTTTTCCTTCGTCTTTCCTTGTATTTGGCACGTGGAGGCGTTCTATAATTTTTATCAGTTAAATTTTAATCACAAGTTATTCTACATGGACTCTGCCGAATTAAATGTTATTGCGCACGAATTTGTTAGCACTTACTACACTGGCATTCAAATATCGATGTTTAAAAAAATCGATGGTTTTCTGTCCATATTCTATTATAGAGTACAAAGGGACTACTTCAACAGCTGGTACTTGACCACTGCTGGCAACATAACTGCGTGTCGTGCCCATGTACTAATTTGTCGTTGCGTTCGTTCACAATTAGATCATCTGTAAATGTCATCATCACAAGCTCTTGCAACGCCATCGTCCTGCATGACGTTCATTTGTTTCGCGACATGTCAAAGTGGTCCCATCTTTGAGTATCTCCTCTATCGATGTTTTGATTTTCAACGTCGATGTTCTGTTGTCGATGGCGCATCACAAATTCCTTATCGCGGGCGGCGGGCGCGACGGCGCGGCCGGGCGGCGGGTGGCGCGACCTGCCAAGGAGCCAAGTGGGGCAGATCGCGCCACGCGGAGGCGGCGGGAGGGGAAGGAGTGGGAGGGGGGCGCCTGCAGGCGGCCCACGCGGCTTCCAGGAAAAGCGCGCCCGCTTCTCCGAACGAGTCCACGCCTGCGCGGTCGGGGCAGCCCCTCCCCTCCACCCGGCGTGCCAACGCCTTGCGCCTTACGCCCACAGATATCTCCTATGCTCACTACACGTCAACACTGCTACCATTATGTCATGTGGTTTTCGAGTTTAGGTGAATTAACAAATAAAATTAAAAAAGAACTTTGCATTGCCGTTTCACCACTTATTCTGCCTTCGTCACGGCTACTACAATAATAATCCAAATAATGTAAATGACGAAACGTTGCAAATAATACAAATGTCGATTTTTATATTGAAATAAACCCAAGAACCTCACCACAAACATAATTCCAACGGGTGAAGAATCACTTAATATACTGCTACAATTATTCGCCAGGAGGTTTGGAAAACACGAAAATAAATTTCGATTGTTTAATCGGTCTCAAGACAACGGAAAAAGAATAAAATAAATCATCTAAAAACTGGAAACATTAATAAGGGGCCGTCCAAAAATTAAGTGAAGCAAATTTTGAGTATTTTCAATACCACCTCCCCCCTTGTAACGCACTTGCCTATCTCTACGTAACGCAGAGTAATGCTGCCTCAGAGATGGATGATCCCTAACAGCGTTAAACACCCAGCCACTTTATAATGATAAAATAACATGTTGATGTGTATTTCAAATAGATATCTATTATTATTATTATTATTATTATTATTATTATTATTATTATTATTCAATTATTGTAATAATAAAATACTTTTTAAAAAAGAGAAGTCTAAACCATTGTATACCTGACTACAATTTGTTGTATTCCATACGGAGTTTATTATGCTTTTTAAAACTAAACACACATTTTTGCATAATCAAAAAAAAAAATTCGTTTGACCGATTGTTCAAATTGGTTTTTACTAGTGAGAACCCGTGCGATTAAATCGCACGGTTAGTCAAATAACCAAACTGTTTTCTGCTTAAATTCTTTTTTTGTATTCCAGCATTATAAACGACCTAACCTCACTAAAATCACTAACCTCTCATATTTCAAGATTTCTATTCAATTTAAAAAATTACGTTTACGTGCTTACACAACCTACACTAAACTGAAATAATGAAAAATGCTTGAGATTGCAACATTCACTTGTTTCCCGCCACCATCCGAATGCAATTTTCTTCCGAAAGATCGCGCAGCAATCGGATATTACAGATTCCCGAATTACTACTTTTTTTAATATTTACGTATTTTTAACGCACTTTTTCAATACGAATGTCCCATGTGCAGGTGAAAAGAAACACGATTTTTCAATCCCATTGCTTCTTTATACAGATCGGTTTCGTATGTCGCCCAATTTATTGCAAAGACCAAACAGCACTTTGAGAAATAATATATAAGATTTTTTAATATTTACGTATTTTTAACGCACTTTTTCAATACGAATGTCATGTGCAGGGTGAAAAGAAACACGATTTTTCAATCCATTGCTCTTTATACAGATCGGTTTCGTATGTCGCCCAATTTATTGCAAAGACCAAACAGCACTTTGAGAAATAATATATAAGATTCCTCTTCTTCAAGGACTGAAATCCCGCCCTGCAAAAGAGGACACTAGTACCTCTTTGCTACCTTCACCGTTTCTTCCTTCCCTCTTCACTATCTCCAGTCATTCACTCCTCCCTGACGATTCTCAGATTAGGGACGATGGGGGCGGGGAATGAAGTAACAGAATATTGAACTCTGACGCAGCTGAAGTGATAGCCTTGTAGTTCGTGATATTGAGTTGTTGGTGTTGACGTCGTTATTATTATTTTTTATTATTTTGTCAATTAACAGTGAAAACTCAATATGACGAATGGGGGTGATGGTAATGATGATGCTGTGCTGAAGGTGATAGCGATGGTGATGGCGATATTCATGGATGGTGGCATATGTTAGCAGTGGTGACATATTGTTAGCAACGGAGGCACCTGTTAGCAGCGGGTGGCTTATTATTAGCAACGGTAGTGGTGGCGTAGGTGAAGATTCCGAGCGTCCGGTGGGGCGAGCTGGCGGTGTTGTCGTTTTGGGGGTGGCGGCGGCTGAGACTGGCGGCCAACGGCGGCGGCGGCGAAGTTTATATTTCCCTTCGTTTCCATGGCACTCATTCGCCATTTCCTGCACCGGGCAGAAGCAGGCTGGCGCCGGCTTGTCTTTCGAGTGCGGATGCGCTCTTCATTGCCCGCGCGGTCTCCGCCTCCTCCGCCCTCACTCGCCCCCCCCCACCACTTTTAAAGCGCCACCACTTCCACCGAAGAAGATGGAAACGACGAATTCACAGAAAATTAACGTACACAAGAGTTGAATAATCTAGTTAAATTGAAAGGAATTTATTTTATCAGGTTCTCATAGTTCCATGAAAATGTATGTACGAGAGTGAATACTGAATGTAATGTATGAGAAAGAATACTGTAGAGATAGCCTTACCAGGTTTTGCTAAACAAATTTTACGATCTAGATTTTGAATTGTTTATAGAGGTGTTGTGAAGAAGATTACCGTCAACCAAATTAGTTTGTATTTTATATTAAAAAATTAGAAAGTAATACTTCTCTACATACAAGTAAAGTCTCAATAAATAATAATATAATAATAATAATAACATTAATAATAATAATAATTTATTATTATTATACTGCATCTTCCAGTTGTGAAATTATTTTTTCAACAGGTTTTGTCGTTCTCTATCGCTTACAGTTGTTCTCGTCTTCCCCCACCTCGCCTGACTGCCGTCCACCTGCTCACAGTCTCCGCCTTCGCGCTCGCCTGTCACCCTGCCTGCCGACCCCCCCCCCCCCCGCGTGCACACTATTGCCGCTCGTTCCCTGTGGCGGGCGCCGCGCCGCCGCCGACGTTTGCGTCTGCGTGATGGCGCACCAGTGCCATCGGCCGCCGTCGCCTTTGTACCGTCCCCACTTGCTCGTCGCCTTGCTTTGCGCCCGGGCGGGCGCTGCCGCCCTCGTCCTGGAAATTCCACGAGGCTCGTTGGCTTACACTTGAACTGCGATTCACCGCACCGCATATGACCAGCTCAAAAAGAAATAACTTCAGCAAAATTAAAACAAAAACTTAAACGTAGTTGAAGCGTTAAAGCTATTAATTAGTCGATATAAACACATGTAGTTGTCCCTTTCGTTATGTACTGCATTATTTATATGAAATAATTGATTAATAGGGAATAGAATTTTTGTAGTAAAAAAAACAAAATCTGTGTTTTTGCATGTTTTTTTTTTTTCAAAATTCCTAACAGAAAATACAAAATATGTAAACAAATAAATCAATACAATGGTTAAAATTACTCTATACAAGCGTTTTCCGAGCACAAACGTCGATTTGGCTTAGAAGTAATATTCACTGGTCTCACTATACTAAGAGTTTTATTCAAAATATAAATGACTTGGTAATATAAACAATAGTGTTACGAGGACCGGTGCCAAGGCAGATACTCTTCCAGTAATACAATGTAGCCAGTGATGGATCCCGGGGGGGGGGGGAAGGCAACATACCTTACCAACCATTCGCGATAAAACAGTGATCTGTTTAAAAAAAAAAATCGTACGTCGAGTTACGCATGGGCCATAAGAATCATGAGCAAGCACGTGGTTTGAAATTACTTCTGCTTCACAAACATTGGTTATCCTTGATTTCGACTACTCGGTTTCTGTGAAACACAGGGATGCAAGTTTCACAATTCACGGCGAAGGTCCGTTGGGCATAGAGACGCAGTAGCATAAGTTGTTTGTAAGAAAGATTCCAGTATATGCAAACTTGCATCTGAAATGTTTCGTTTCGTTTTTAAATATATTAAAATGAAAACGAAATATATAAGAAATATTTAAAATTAGGTAATTAAAATATGCACAAATAATTATACTAAAAT